>JAQIWE010002157.1:0-13850 GCA_034698565.1 Campodea plusiochaeta | reverse complement strand
AATAGTCCTTCTTCAATTTGCTTACTCACTTTTATTAATCCTTTAATTATTTCAGATTTTATACAAGTTTCAAAAGGGGCGCGATATGTTGATCACCCTGTAGAATGTCTTACTTTTTGTTCGAGACACAGGTTATATCAAAATGAAACTAATATATACAATACCAACTGCCATCCATTGGTTAGTCATTTTCTATTTCATCTCTAACATTATTTTAGTTCAGAGTTCTTATTCTCGATTGCTGGTGACATTGCTGTTATTCTTTATTTTCAATCAACGAAAGAAATATTTCAGAAATTGTACAAAGAGTTTTGAATGTGCTTGATTTGCTTGCATTGTTATTCTTATACCGTAACTTTGTTTATATTGTATATAGTTTGATAATGAGTTTTTATTAAATTTGAAATATCACTAGAATCGATTTTTTATTTAGCTGCTCCCGCAGACTCCGCGCATAACGTAGATATACAAGTATGTAAAGTGAGCTGTATTTTCAGAATGTAACGTAAAGTAATATCGTCACAAAATATTATTATTTTCATCAGATTAAAAAATAAGATCACATAATGTCTCATTTTTCACGAGTTCAATAATTATACTATATACAGAGATTTAGCTTCCCAAATATTCAGAGAATTACCTAACTTTATACATACCCGTAAAATCGCACTCAAGAGTCAAGACATAAAAAATAAAAAAGTTTCTGGAATGCTTAATTCCAAAAATTAAAGACATTGCTTCCCATAGAATTATCACCTGATCCTGCTGTATGTCATTTCGAGACGGATCTTTGCCATGAATTTAGAGAAACAGTGTAGTTGAATTCAATAAGTATATTTGTAATGGAGGAGTAAAATAATTATTTGACATGATTTTAATATCGTAGTCATAATTATGTTACCGGGTTTCATTTATTTTTAGCGGCATTGCGAGGAGTGAATCGTCGAGTTGAACTAGTAAAATTAGTAGAATTTTTAAAAATTTCTCCATGAATCCAGGAATCAACCTGAACCATTATTGGATTCAAACAAGTAAAATGGAATCTGGTTTAAATGAAGTGGAATCGAAATGGAATTATATAGAAACATAATTGAATCAAGTGAAATCAACATGATCTAGTAAATCGTACTTGAAATCAAATGGATTCAGTTGAATCATGGAAATCAAACGGAATCACGTTGTAATAGGAAATCGCTTTGAAATCAAGTGGTGCTATCGAGGGAAAACGGAATCATGTAGAATAAAGTGTAGTCAAGTTGAAATAACAACGAAATCAGGTTGCACAGATCCAGAATATCGCCATCCCCTTTTCTGGGTACTACTTAAAAATTGCATCACGATACAACATTATAATCCAGTGGATCTGTGGAATCAAGTAAATCCAAAGTCGAATCAATGGAATCACAAGTGAAATTATTGGAGTCCCGTGGAATCAAGTGAACCAAAATTTATGATTCTGAAAAATCTGGGGAATAACAAAGTAAGTCGTACCCTAAAATTTGAATGCTTCAGACCTCCCTATTTAGAAAGAATCTATACGGTTTGTTTAATTTCAGTATAACGTTTCAAACTAGAGAGATGAGATTGTGGAGTATACGAGTAAATATTATATAATCTTAAAACTTGCATAAAAATTAGGTCTATACCAGCCTCCACCTTATCCTGAAATTTCGAGACAAGGGATAAAAAAATTAAGAAAATTGCTTCTGCTATGATAATGTGAATTTTTTTCCGCCTTGCAATTAAATACGAAAAGTTACAGGGTTATAAGTCCAGGTCAATCTTGAACCACTCTCGTAATTATGTGCCGATTATCAATATACAAGAGTTTATATAAATTCTCAATATTAAGCAAGATTAGCATTAGAAAGAATTGTTAGTGATGTTTAATGAATCAGATTTATTAACATTCCATACGAATTGTAAATTTAACGTTCATTTAGCTTATTTACATTTAAGACAGTTCAATTTTGAGGTAAAGTTCTGTTTACTGAAACTTGCACAATGGCCAGCTATTTGCAACAAGAATTTTTTGTATCATTCGTATTATTATACAGTCTCTAAAATATGGATTCGTTTTAATACATTCTGATAATATTTCTTGACAAATTTAAGTTTGACTAAAAATTGGAATAAAATTTGTCTTGTAATTTAAGTGAATTATGGGATTTAGTGGAATTAAAAGATTTTAGAAGCGACATCAGTTGAAATCAAGATGAGGAAAAGTATTTTTGTCATGTAAAACGTATGACGCAATTATTTCTAAATCCAGTGATTTTTTTCTTCAAAATTACCTTCTAGTAATAATTGCTAATGACTCTGACCTAAATAATGAATAATTTTTTTTTATATAATTTCGTAACTTACCTTTCGACAATGCTGGAGTTGTAACCGGAGCAGTCATAGTGGCGGACACTTAGCGAGAAAATAGTTTCAGATAAATCTGCGACATGCCAATATCCTTTTGGATGCTGTAACATCCTATTGGAGATGACGGATGATTCTGATTGGTTATTCTCCCTTGGAGGGGTGGAGCTTGGGGTGAAAATGGGAGGGGGTTGTAATGTTCCAAATGCTCATCTTTTGCCACCCAAGAAGGAGAGTGACAGTGTTTCGAAACTTGTGACATGTTATGTAGTCTTTATATATGTTAGCAAGAATGTAACCCAAATGGATTCTAGGAATCGTCTTAAGGAATGGGGAATCAGAATAATGTAAATATTAATTGAATTTAAATATTATTTTCAAAATCGCATTTAAAATGACTTTTTTTTGTTCAATAATATTAGAAGCTTTTTCGGTATTCTCAAGTTTCTCTCCAACACTGCATTTTTCTGCTGTATACAGTATACATTCCTCCATCTGAAAATACAAAACTAAAGAAAATATAATCATATTAATCTCGGCAACAATGATGGACGCTGTCAGATATTACTTTCATGCCACGACGATAATTGATTGCTATTCCTATTGATTTACAGGGTCGACAAAGAAGTTTATTGCCATTATTGTAATTTTTTTCGTGAATTATTGAGTTGATGGATTCATAGAAATTCAATCTAATTATTTGTTATCAAAATAATTAAAAGTGAAATGTACTCCTATAATTATGTACGTTATATCAGAAATTATTAATTCGAATGAACTGGTTTTAACCTTTCAATGATGGAATCGTAGAGTTGCTGTAAGGTCAAATCGTTTCAAGTAATTGAATTGATCGATTTTGAACAAGGAATATTATAGATATAGACCAGGAAGCGATCGCAGGACTCATTCTAAAATGAATATATAGAAAGAAAATGGTTCCTTTTTGAAATATATTAGTCTCAAACATTATTCAGTTATTTTAACGTATACCATGTTTTTAATTTGGCATCATTGCAAGTTTGTAACATACAATATACATAATAGTTATTATGAATTTGAGAATAACCTTTTGAGATGCTCAGCTTGAAATGTTTTTGTAATACACTATACTTAATTATTCTTATTTTATTACAGAGAAAAAAAAAATACATTGAGTGAGAACTCTATGATGAAGATGTAGTTAAATTTTGGAGTAGATATAGATGGATATAAATAGGCATGTTTTATTAAGGCCATTTGGCCAATCTATCGATTCTAACGTGATGTACAGGACAATAAAATTTTGAAGTATTTGGAGTTTTGAACAGGTATTTTGAAATGAGGAAAATGTATATTGGCCTTACATTAAATATAGGAATATTAAGAGATATTCTCTATATTGTTGTATTTGCCTATACGTTAACGCTATATATGCTAAATTGCAATAAGTACTTTGAGGAGGAGTGACGGTAATCACAGTATATTTCTGATACGATAAAAATATTATTGTCGATATTACTTAATTTTAGTAATGATATTATGAACAACTTAATGTTCAAGTGAAATTGCAAAAGTAATCAATTGTTACTTCGCACGGCACTTGGCTCGATATTTGGCGCCAGAGTGTCGTAGGTGATTGACAGTAGCGTTAATGGCTGCCACCGAATCCTAAGCAAACAGAAGTCGACGTTTTGTTGTTACAAGTGGCCACCACATTATGCACATTTAAATCAAGTCAATGCCTTTCATAATTATACATAGAAACAACGAAGAAGGAAATACCCAAAAGGATTGTTTACGTCATCCTTATTTTTGTTGGATGAATAATATAAATGAAAGTATTCAATATCAGTTGAGATTCGACTATTATTGGAACTGAATTAACGAAAATACCTGAATTTTTAAGTAATCTATTTTTTAATATTACTTTCTTATTTTGAATAAGCCTGATATTAATGTCAAAGCAATCTATATACTTGTATATTTTTTTAATTAATTTTTTTTAATAATGTGGATTTATTTTAATATACTGCTATAATTCGACGAGTACTTTTCTCTTACAATGACTTTAAAAGAGAAATAAAAAAGGGGTTATTGATAATGTGATTTTTATGCGGCTTGAAGTCTTGCCAGTCTTTCAGACACATTTTTGCAATAACAATAAGCTTTTTGAAATAATTTTATAACTATATAGTTAGAAATATTTTAGCAGGTATTTGTCTATAACAGCTAAAATTAAGCTGTTGATTGGGAAACTTAATTTGATCTTGGAATATTGAAAACAATTATGATAGGTTGTAATAATTGTTATGAAGTACTATATGTTATGTATTGTAGTTATGTTATGTAGTTACGTATAATTGTTTTTGGTTTACAGTTTCTAAATAATAAAAGTTTAATTTAGAAATATCTGTATAAATAATATAAATTCCTTTTTGAATTCTCAATATAACTATAAGGGAAAATTCTATATTATAAGGAAATAATAATACCTTGGACCAGGTGTTATATTCATAAAGATAGTATTCTAATTTTAATATAAATACAGTACAACATATGGAATAATTTACATTGTGGTTTAATTGGCAATTACAGGGTGCCCCACGAAAAAGTTACTATTTCAAGTTAGATTAGATTAATAAATTGAAGGAGATACGAGTTCAAAGTATACAAGTTTAAGTACCTTTACTAACTAGGTTTTCATTCATGTATCTGATTCGGGTAAGCATCATCACTTGAACGGCTCAATATGAAATCTGCTATAAAGTACCATTTTAAAATTTCATTGAAATGCCATAAGGTTTGCAATGAAGCGATTATATATTGTTGCACCTAGACGCTACAAATTATGATTATTCTGCATTTTAAAAGCAGAAATGTTTTCTATTCACTGTTTCCAACTATTAAACACCTTATTTTATAAAAGAAACCCCAAATAAAGAACTCATGAACTCAAATCTGCAGACGGGGAAGGTCAAATATGTTCATTTTCTGAACTTTCTGAATATCTGTTTTCCTACATTTTTAGCTGCTGTGAGCTATTTTGCTAAGAAACTCCCAAAATTATTAGCTGAACAAGAAACTTATTACCTGAACTTAAATATTGTCAAAAAACATTTACAGTTACAACTAATATAGTGTCATTTAAATCCGTATGAAATCGTAACTTTTTCGTGGGATAGCCTGTACATTTTAAAATGCAGGTGATATATCCTCGAAAAAGACAATATTACCTCCCTGCAGTTGACATCGCGACCCTCCCTCCGTATGGAATATAAACTGTGATCCCATATGATTCGCACATCGTCTGAATGTTTATTTACTCCTCTATACCCTCAGCAGATATTGTCGTTTGTATGTTTTAGAGAGTGAATCGAATTACAACTGACTCTTATCTTAGGGCAAAAACCATTGGAAAGAAAATATTTGTGTGTTGAATTTGTGTAACACAGAGCCGATGATAAATCCAATTGTGTGGAAGAACTCAGATTACTTTTGCCAATGGTCGCAAGTGGCGTTGAAAATAATCGGGGGTTAGATAGATTTGTGATGTACGTTGTTTACAGTCTATAACTTATTTGCAAGAGAAATATTAATTTAAGAATCTGTGACTTTCTTTCGGCAACTTTTAAGGGAAGTATAGTATGTTGCCTTGGCATAATTATGTCACTTTATCTTGCTGAAGAGCAGAACACTTTCATTTTCATTTGAGCTTTTGTAGTTTTCGTCATTTACAGCTATCTGCTAATACGACGTAAAAAGGAATTCAAATGTCACGTAAGGGATGATAACATGCCAATAAGGTATAAATTGCTCAATGTGTAGACCGTGTTATGGTTTGTTTTGCAATACATCTTGATCCTTGGTGACAAGATCACCCATCACATTGAATATTGGGAAATAATTATTAGTTTGATTTGACAGTAAACCAAAAAATCTTATTGAATTTATGAAAACATATCAAAATAATACCAATATAATAATAATAATCACTTCCAATGCAATACTCGCGTTTGCCAATTTGCAGACTTTCTTCAGCTGAAATACTGCTGTTGTTTCTACAATCCTGAATTTTTCTAGAAAAAATAATGTGTTGGTTGAACTAAAATTAGATTTAGATAACAATGAAGTGTTTCAAATTTTAGGAACTGACCAACTAGCTTAATAATCCTTCATTCAGTTTCCAGGTGGATATGCTGAAAAATAAAATATTTGAATGATGCATGTCAGAAATTTGCTTTTTATATTCGGAAAGAACAGTAAATAAAAAATAATGTTAGAGTAAAAAGTATAAATGTGTAAGGGTCAAAAATATTCATACAGATTTAAATTTTTAATATTTTTTTGTACTGTAGCCACAGGGGGAAAGCGGTAGCCTACCTTCCAGGATAGAACGTCGTTGAGGCGTAAAAAGTAGAGAAATTATAATTTGATTAATAAAATAATGTTTGATTTATGTTCAGAAACATGTGGAAAGTCCGGTTTTAAAGCCTTTTCTCTGCAGTTTTTTTTTAAGGAAAAACGTACATGTTTATTAGAAATTAAAAACAGCTTTTTTATCCATAAAAAGCTATTTTAATTAAATATGCCAATTCCCAATACAGTAACTTCCAGTGTAATACTTCAATTAAAAACTAAACAATCTATCTGTCGTGACTCGTAACCTTCTTTCTACTCCACTGGATTGGAATGTCCTGAAGCGAATGAAGTTTCTGTGTCTCTCCAGAGATTTCTCTTTCCTCTTCTAATAAATAAAGCTATTCGATTGCTTCAATTGATTTGTAGTAACTGATATCTGACAGGAATATACTCCGCAATAAGTTACTTAACTGCGGAGATTCGTTATTGTATTTATTTTGTATTACTTGCGCTATCCATTTCCCAACGAATGTAAATAATGAAGAGGTAATTTTTGTCCAATGGTCAGAAAAGGGGTGGTAATATATAGAATCGTATAGATCTAATTATTGGTTTATCTCGAATTGTTCAAACCATTTTAAAAATATTAATATATTTATTATCAGAAATTATTATTGAAAAAGAAAGAAAGAAAATAATTATAATTATTGTCAGTTCACGTAATTATGATGCATTTTATCATAGCGTAAGCAAATAACATAGCAAATTTCTAAATAAAAGATCAATCAACTGTAAATAGTTTATTTAAAAAATCTCAATATGGGAAAAGACTCTCCAACGTACCTCAATCATATAATTATGTAATTCTAACATTATTATCGACCTTATTAAAAGTTTTGTTATGATTATGTTTATTAATGAATTAAAATACTTAATTTGCCTTGATCAGGTACTATGTTTATATTATTTATTTCGAGATTCGGGAGATATGGAATCGGTATAAATATAAACATATAGTACCTGTTCAATAAGGCAAATGAAGTATTATTCAGGTGGTCGTCACGATACTTCTGGTTACCTTTATATTAAAAATATTTTGTTGCACAAAAGAGAAATACTGAAGGATTGATGTACAGTTTCATAATTATTTCAGTGAACAGTAAACTATATATCAGGAGACTGGGGTTCTTTTCAAAGTATGATTAAATTCTGGTATCCATGTACATTGTACATTTATGTACAATTTTCGTAGTTCAGTATCTAGTATTCATCCGTAACTTTTACTTCCCCTTTTCTATACACAGACCTCAACTTGGCTGATTCTTTTTTCTACTCCTAATATTGTTCAAACATTCGTTGATATATTGAGTTAGCAACATAATCCTGAACAAATGATATATCCAAGTGAAGTGGTAGCATGACACAATCAGATTGAGGAAAATAGGTGGAAAGTAAAACCACAGATGAAGTGGTTGAATAGCGAGAGAACTGGAGGCTGGGGGTATTAGAGTCAAGGATTGATTTCTTGTTGGTTGAAGTGTTATGGTGTACAAGTGCTTTGATGATTGATGATAATTCAATGCTTACTGAGCTTTCAGTGCGTGTAGTATACTTGCTTTTAAATTCAAATCTTTTGGCGAAATAGATAATGGAAAAAGCCTGTAAAATATCTATTACAGCGAACTAAAAATAAAATTATATCTACAGTAATATTGTTTTTTTTCGGAAAGTGTGTAAACTGGAATATGCTTTAAAAGTGAAGTTATTGTTAAGAATCTGTAAGCTGAGATATAGAAAAATATAGAAAATTTCTGAAATGTATTAATCATTATTATACATTACAATATTTTTAATAATACAGTGTAGGTAGTTACTGGTTTTCGTCAAGTGGTTTAACCATCTAAAAATATTTAAAATACTTTAACCTTTACCTTTAGTCGAGGCTTTACTATTCATACAAATAGGGATGAAATATCGATGCTCTTGGATGCTGTTATTTATTCCTGGTCTAGTTGGGATATTGGTATAAATACAGTGCAATATAATAACTGATTATATAGGTAAGTAGAAGGAAAGGAAAATTTATACAGATATCTGTCAAGCGTCAACGGCAACTCCAAAATCATTTTTTATTGAAACAACTAACAATTTTTTGTGAACAAAGAAAATTTATTAACAGCAAATAAATGACTTAGCAAAGTCAATTCACCAAGGTAAATCTTTTCCCACATGTCAGGCTTAAACAAGAAAGTAAATAATACTTCACATGACTTTCCGAACAAGTATTGTACAACTGTATCTCCTACTGCTGCTCAGTATACCAGATAATAAAAGAACAATGGTTTCTTATAGCATGAAATGAACTATGAACTATGTTTACTTGAATAAGCGGTATACATTGTAATCTGTAACAGGGAACTCAGGGATGAGCATTGAATAATGCTTCCTGAAAGATTAATTTAATAATATAATAACTGTAGGTATTGTACATCAATATTACTACAAATATTAAGATTATATTCTTACAATATAGAACATTGGTGCCAAATAATGTAAAAATATGTTTCATAATAAGTAAATAGCGCTGATACTTTGTCCATGTTATAATATCATTGCTATAGACAGCAATGCAAGCTTCACATAGGTACTACTAGTAATCCCAGTAACAGAAGAAACGAAAGTTGCAGTGGAATATCTGCTCCATTGGCTGAAAACATAATAAAACGTGTGATTTAGTACATGCTGACTGTCATTATTGCCCATTACATTTTTCATAATAAAGATTCATTGGCGTACAACCAGTATAATTTGTGATA
This sequence comes from Campodea plusiochaeta, assembly GCA_034698565.1. Lineage (NCBI taxonomy): Eukaryota > Metazoa > Arthropoda > Diplura > Rhabdura > Campodeidae > Campodea > Campodea plusiochaeta. Next base: position 4,329 of record JAQIWE010002157.1, on the reverse strand, counting down.
GAGGGAGAATGTAAGAATAATGTTACTATGGAAATTTAAGTCAAATTATTTTAAATTTCCGCCAAACGTTATTTCTGTACTATATGAAGCAAATTATACAGTATTCTTCTTTCAAGATGGAGGAAAGTAATTTGAATATCAATATGCTCGATAGATCACTGAATTCTAGATTTCAGTGATCTATCAAAAAAATAATAAATTACTGTGATATACTTTCATATTTTTACAATTGAATCCATCTGCTTATATTGTGTTAATGCTGAAAAGGAGTATTTTATCAGATTATAACAGTCAGGTTCAGTGAGATCATTAGAAATGGGTATTCTTATGACAGCACATTCCAGAGCAGTATTGACATAAGATACTTCATCTTAATAAAATTAGAACTTAAAGGGACTAGACAGTCAATTTTCTACTTTTTGAGTTCTGATAATAGTATTAGCCATTGATTTTTTTACGATTTTTGAAAAAAGAATGAACAAAATCGGTCCAGCCATTTTGGAGATACATCCACCTGAAGTTCACAGACAACTCACTGAGTTACCTGTGAACCTCTTTTCTAAAATCTTTCGAAGCTTAAAACTTGTTAACAGTAAGTTGGAATTTGATCATTCTTTTTTTAAAAGTCTTAAAATATTGCTTCAGTTAATAAAAACTGTTTGGTTGTTGTAAAGCTATTACATGCTGAGAAACAAAAATTCACTTCACAGGTAACTCTTCTGATGATGGTTTTTACAGTCATTTCTCATGAATGGGAAATAGTAGGATGATAGTTTTTATATCAAATGTTATCGAAATATTAGTACTATCAGTACAATAAAATTAAAAGAAAATCTATTTCACTGTCCAGTCCCTTTAATGTCCCTGATTAGATTACAATGATAAATTTGTAAAATAACCTTTTTCATTGGAATTGCTAGTTTTAGAAAAAAATATGTCTCAGCTCTGTAACATTCTGAATGCTAACACAAACTTTGACCATAACAATTTATCTTCAAACCTATCTGTTATACTGCAAGCATGCTGAATTATTAATATTATTTAAACATTATACATTCACATTATATTATTTAACAAAGGTCGTGGGTTCGATTCCCACTGAAGGTGAATATTTTCTAGTGCTTAATTTATTATTCTAATGTAAAGTACGCCGGTTTAATTTATTTATATTAATATTATTATTTTAAATCATGACTACTTAAAATTGTCCAATTCCAATACTTATGTATTCAATATTATGTGCTGTCTTATGGAATATTAACTTGACTGTGTTCATTTATATGTCGATAATAAATAAACAAATAATAAATACATAGGCCTAAGTACATCAATATATTTAAGGTTTAGATGCAAAAGTAGCAAAACTGACTTTTAATTGATGCTATTGTTGAGTACTTCGTTTTGGTGCCAAATTGACATCCCCAGACTTTTTATAGTTATATACTTCTATAGATCGCAGTCATTGGTTTGAACAACTCTGATACAAATAATAATCGGAAATATGATTGCCAGCATGTCTAATTTATGGATTTCTATGAAAAAAACACGTTTATTGACCACTTTTTCGAAATTAACTCATTCCTAAATGGCTAGCAAGCTGACACAAGCGTCTGTGATTAGTACCAAGCGAAATAACTTTTCTGCTAGGTGACCTGCTGAAAAGAGAATGCAAGGCAAAGATGATAATATCTCAAAAAGATATGACAAATGGGAAAATTTTCCCTTACTCCATTTGCCTATGAAAGCTTTGTCGACTGACATTAGAGTCGTTAGTAAAAATTTACTGCGCATGCGTCACGATCTCCGTTCTCCTTCACAGCAACGTATGTCGTATTCACGCCATTGTTATTTGCTGAGTTCTTCATTGTTGTGCCACCAGATAACCGAAGTAGTTTCGTGAACAGTGTGATTTCGTTTTGTAAATATTGTTTCCCGAAGAGATACTGTAATAAGTTCTCTTGTTCTGCATTGAGGGGGACAGAAATTATACGAGATGATTAGCAGCGTAAATTGAACTCATATTTTTAGGAAGAATGAATAAAAGTACAAGTTTTACGTAAAAAGTTTGTCTTGGATTGGAAGCCATTTTATATTATAAATGAAACGCTTTTAACTGACTATTTTGCATTGCTCAGTTGGTAGAGCACGGTCTTGGATAGACTGAGGTCGTAGGTGTGAGTCCCGCTTGAGCCGAAATTTTTCTTATTCTTAATTTATTTTTCCAATGCAAAGTAGTCAGTTAAAACCATTTCATTCATAATATATAGTCTTTTGCAAAGCTTCTACTAATTTAATTTAAAATACCATTTTATATTGTTGAAAAATATACAAGTAGGTATCAGTCTCGCCAAAATTACTTGGAAGATTTGTCAACTGACACCAGAGGAAATTTCCAATGTTAAAATTTCATTTGCCATATCTTCTTGAGATATTATTCTTGAGGTATTATCTTAGTCTAGGTTAGACTGTTGTTGAGAATCCTTACCAATTCCTACTGTAGCATATCCCTCAGGTATATCAAAACATTTGTCATCTATAACACAAGTAGGTCTATCACTTTCATTAACATATGTAGCAAATGGAACTGATTCATCCATAGAGAATATATTACCAAATGTAATACGAGCATTAAGAACATGAAATACTGGAATCTCTGAAACAAAAACGAGTAACAACATTTATTTTAAAAGAAGTAGGTCTATGCATTAATTAAATGAAAATAAAATAAAACAGAATATGAGAATATAAAGCACTTAACGAAATCTACAACTTTCAGAATTCTTACATGAAATAGAAATAGGGATGCACTGATAAATGGTTTTTGGATAATTATATCAACCATTATTCATGTATCCATAGGAATATTATACCGGTAACCAATTTTCTCATATTGTAAACTCTAAAAGGTGCTTAGCACTTTTTGTGTAGCATAAAAGTCTATGTTGTCATTAGAGATGGGCGTGTAATGTGTTATCACGACGTGGTCCCTGTCACACAGTGGCGCCGAGTACATGAGGGCTCCGAGCCCCCCCACTGAACCAATCCAGCACAGGCTCAGCCCCCCCCCCTGAAATTCTATGAAAATATATTTCTTTTCTAATTATCTTTCTAAATTAGTGAAATTATAGCAAAATTAATCGTTCTTTCTTTCAAAATTTTCGTAACACTCTGAAATTACTTATTTGTAAGAATTGTGAATTTATGATCTTAAAAAAACTACAAAATTTGAAGAAATCAATATTAAAAACTCAATTTTTTCCGTTCAGAAAGTGTAGAAAACAAAGCAAAAATAATAAAAACTAAGAAATATTTGGAAATTTTTGACAGAATATTTACAAAAAATGAATAAAAATTGTCTGAAACAGTGGCGAGTTTTTAACCACAACTTTTTAAGATTTTCTTCACTCGCGCCAACCATGCTTCGCGGACACTCTGCAACGCTCCCATATTTCAATGCTTTCAGCCCCCCCCTGAACTTACAAAAAGTTGGCACCTCTGCTGTCATACACGATTTTCGTGCATGACCGTGAGTAAAAATGAAGTCTGAAATTCATGATCGTGCGTGATGTGACCAGCCGGAAAAATTCCTGAGCGTAACCGTGAAAATTTAGAAACAGTCAGTGCGGGATCGTGAAAATGTGTTAAAAAAATCACGAAAAAAAACAATTACTACAGGTGCCCACAAATTATGTCGAGTGATCACTCCAGGTGCCCACAAATTTCAGTCGTACAAAGTTTCTAACAGCGTAAAATAGAGAGTAATGGACTTAATCCAGGAGAAGAAGAAAAAGCGATGTTCCTGAAAATGAAATAATAAATAAACCAAAGGAAGCAGAAAACATTTTAATTCTATACATTATGCATAATAGCGAGGATGATTCTTTTAATATTTCGAGGAAATGCTGACGTGTCAGTCCAGATAAGGCACAATAACATTGGATTTAGTAAAGATGACGTGACTTTAAATACTTCACGGATAAGCTGACGTGTACCAATAATATTGAAATTAGTAGCAATGACGCGTCTTTTAATACACTGCGGCATGTATTCAGGCAACTTTTATTGTTACTAAAATTCCTTTCTTTAAACTTGTTACGTTCTCTGGGAATTTTTATTAAATATTAATATAAAAAATAATCGATTATTACTCAATTAATCGAGTATTTTCGTAGTGTTTAATTGTTTGACACGCAAGCCTACAATCCCGTAGTTGCAGCTACGCTGTGTGTGTTAAGAGATGACAGGAAAAAGTATAAGGAGACAGAGCTTCGGAGCTGGTGCGAAAAACCAGCCCTAGGCCCTGTCAGCAAAAAGGAAAAGGAGATTAGG
>JAQIWE010002156.1:0-13852 GCA_034698565.1 Campodea plusiochaeta | reverse complement strand
GGGGGGGGGGGGGACTTCAAATATTGCCATGTAGCAAACGTATATAGCCTAAAACTTGTTACAGATCAAGGAAATATTCAAGTGATATGTCATTCTAATTCATCAACAATCGACACAATATTTCCGAAGCTGTTTTTAAAAAGCAGTTTCGTACTAAATAAAGACACCGAAGTTTCACATTTCCCAGATCTGACAAAGTTTTCGTTTAGCAATTATGAAATTCAGGTCTAATTATACGACGAAAGAGAGAATCGTAAGTTTTATATTTAATTTGTAAATAAAAAAACAGCTGATCATATTATGTTTCATGTAGATATCGTATTGCAAACAATTTTACAATATAATTCCCATATTTCTCAGTAAAGTTAAATGGTAATCATATTTCATATTCAGCACTTTAAAATTTTAATTCTTTACATAATTATAAGCACAAGCAGCTTCTTTTTCTAGTCAGATCGCGCATTACATTTTAACATTAAAAAACAATAATCTGATCACGTGATCATATCTATATCGTAAATACTATTCCACGAAACAGAAGTTTAAAATTAAGAGGAAGGTTGGCAGGTTGGAATGAAAACAGTGTGTGGATTTTTAATAATATTACTACGTAGAATGGATGCTCAAAGAAACTCAAACAATAGATTTCAAATTAAATGTTTTCTGATAGATTTTATAAAAAATAAATTTTGAAACCCCGTTTTCTTAATAATTCAACAAGTAAATTTCTTCAGTTACTGAGTAAATTTTCACATAAACTTGCAGACTGATATTTTGGACGAAAATCACTTCAAACATTACTTTGAGTTATTTCAATACGCCTTGTATATTTCCTTATCTAATATCAAGTATTCTTTTAAAATATTACGTTTGCTCCATTTTCTCAATGAAGTTTGGACTAATTCTAGATATAGATGCAAAAAGTTTAAAATTGTTTTGCATAGCATCTGGTTCTCTTTGAAAAATCAATTTCTCATTCGGAAACTATACCGAGATGTTCCATTTTTTTTATACAGTACGCTGAGTCTCTGAATAATTCATACATTTTGTGGAGAAAGTATTTGATAATTTTGCCGTTAGGTTATATCATATTTCCATAATTTTAAAAGTTCCCACAAATAATACCTAGCAATTTTCAGCATATAGTTGCCAAATAAAATAATATCCCGGCTAGTAGTACCCAGACACTATAAGCTAGGCTGTATGTTTCATTCACGTTGATAGTCAAACTATATTGACTATATTGTCTATAAAATATGCTGTGACCATAATCCAATAGTAAGTTACCAAATAAATAGTGTTGTTATAAATGACAATACTTCATTCTAAACTTCAATACAATGAGGATGTCATTTAATGGCGTTTTAATAAATTGATAGTTGGCACCAAAACACTCATAAAATATCCATGAAACTTCCATACAAATTAGAACGGTTTCGCAAACTGATAAGCTTTATCTATAATAACAATAGCAACACTATTATACAATGTTCGACCGATGACACACACTTTTAAATAATATATCAAAGTGATAAAAAGTTTCAATATAAACGGTGCTTGTCAACTCGAAACTTAATTTATGCTTATTGCACAATGTGAGTCACTGTTCTGAAATAATTGGAAGAATTAAGCCTACGAATATTATATATGCTATTGGTGTATATCAGATTTTGTACTCGCGTCACTAGAATAAAATTATTATTATAATTTACATCAAAAGATTGTTTTAAAACAACTGAGGCAAATTTTTAAGTACAAACTTATTACTTCTTATTAAAACAATATTTACGTTTATATAATAGGATCACTGCTTTATGACGCAATTTTGTCATTACACATTGTACTTTATTCTCATCTGACCTAAATTATCAACTATCACTTAAAAGTACTTCAATTAACCCATTAATATACATGGTAACACAGATTAAGTTACTTTAGAGCATTATTTCTATGCTAGGTATCACAGGCAGTCATAAAACCTGTTAAAGTACCCAAATCCATCATTATAAATTGCAACAGTATAGTTCTGTCACGAACAGCAATTCTCTACTTTTATCACAAGTAACATAGTCACCATAAACAAGTAAAATAAACTTCATTTACTACTTCCTTGGTTTATAAGACTCCAATGTTGCTAGACTCTGTTCAAAACAAATCGAATCACTTTATTTCTAAAAGCAACAGATGAACGACCATTAAATAACACATCTCTACTAGAAAAGTACAAAATGTTTCAAAAGTATAATAAAATTCATCCATTGCCATTTCTAACCAGCTAGAGAAGTTCTACAAAAGATATTCCTAAATCAGCAAGAACAGTTGGCCCCCTCACGTTTATGCAAATGGTAGTCTAAATCTGTTTTCAAGAAATGGCAAATTTCATATATATGCAGAGAAAAGCTTTGAATTTCAAGGAACAAAAGAGAAAACTGAAGAGCTGCCAAGATGGCAATTACATAGATTAGAATTTAAAATGAAACTTTTTTTATATGTATACAGCATTCTCATTACAGACCGATTCTCAGAAGATGTATATTCCTAGAAAAACAATTTTATGGAGAAAACAGATTTCTATGAAAAATAATTGAAACTGAAGTACATCAGATAAGGTAACAGTTTGATTAATATTTCCTTTGCTGTTGATTAAAACTCACACAGCAATCCTACATGGATCTATAGATATGTACAGTACTGTGATATTTCGTTCACTGTACTGATTATTCACAAATATAAATTTATAGGAAATTTAAACCTTTATTTACTGCTCCATAATGTTCCAGGTTATTGTGATCTTATAATTTAAACACTCCAACGAAAGAAAATATTTCAAGGCGAATGATTTTAATGTTTAAGGAAAATAAATAGGAGCAAAAAAAAAATGAAACTAATATTACGAAGTTTCTGAGCTTTGATTCCAAAATTGTAAAAAAAATTATCTTCGCTTAATTTATCCAATAAAATTCAGCATTCGAAGAATAAATCCATAAATAATACTGAAATTATAGTATTTTAGTTGTGCTGTAAATGTATTTTTAAGCAAACACAATATTCCCTAAAACCAATTTTCGAATATTAGTTATAGAATACATTATAATTCTAACAAAAATAATTTAGTGCTGTATAGTAAGTTGCTGCTATCGTTCACAAAACTTAATTGGATTATTCCATAAATTAAATTTCTTTCAAAAAGCTACTTGATTTAATAACATTTTTAATGTTTAGTCGTATTAGATATGTATTAAAAATGACTAAAAATACAATTGTCAATTTCTTTAACTTTTGTAAATTCTGACTAAAAAATCACTAAAAATGATAAAAGAGAAGTCAGCACGAGAACCTAAAAAAATTGGGTTCATATATATATATACGTCTTTTCTATACAGTTTAATTTTTCTGCAGTGATTTTGCTCTTTCTATGTCGTACTTCGTTGAACTTTTCGAGATAAAGAAAATATTTCAATTTCTTAGAATCTGCAAGATTGTTTATTGTTTTCAATTCTAATGTAGAAAAAAATCTTTTTAGTATAATATAAGCCTACATAGCATAAAACGTGAAACTTAGAATAGTTGACAATAAATGCACAGACTCGTTTCATATGGTACTGGCAATAACAGCTCCACGAAAGAAGCCTGTCATGTAAATATTTTTGATGACTGATTGTAAATTAAACACAAATTTCAAAACAGTCATTAACAATGTTTACAAATAAGTAATAAAGTATGCCATCGTACTGTGAAATGTAAATGAATTTTAACAAAATCCAGCTGCGTACGCAGAAACCCGAAAAGGGAGGGTTTTCCAGGAGAAAAAAAGTTTTATTGAGAATATTTTGACAATTTTTTATAAAAAAAAATAAGAATCTGACTTGCTATTTTATTGCGTTTTTGCCGCGAGACGAAATGTTTTGCTGTTTTTGAAACGAAAATAGCAATTTTAATAATTTTTTTATATATTTAAGAAAGTTTTTGCCTTTTCATTTGCTCCAAGGGCTGACAAAATCATTAGTTTGTAACATAGACTACGTAAATCGTCAGTATGGTTATTAATCCTTGGATGCTAATATGTTTATTTGAATGTGTTGCTAACCCTATTGAAATGATAGTTCTAAGTGTTTGCTCGACCAATAACTATATAATATACCAATTTACGAGCGATTATGTAATACAAATGATTTGTGACATAATACAAACAATACATTACAGAAACATTCCCTCGGTATAATATGCATGCTGTACATAACGTCAAACATTTACGCCAACTCAGCATGTGCATGATTCAAGCAATTAAACTTTAATGTTTGAGACCGTGTTAAACCATTTTAGTATATGAAAAATACATTTTACAATAGACCATGTTTTATTAGGCCTACATTGCTTTCAGAATAACTTATACTTGATACAAAATCTTACGGACCCAAACCGCTTAACTCATCAGGGGTTTTTCTGACATTCCAATAATTGATAATCCTTGTTGACTTATTTGTTTTCTTTGACCAACTTGCGAATTGTATAGAAAGCACCCAATTTGAGCCACCCAAACAAGTGGTCAACAATGGGTTTACCTGTCAAAACAGTTTGAAGACTTAACCAGTTTTGGTTCGTAAGATATTGGAAGCACTATGCAACATCTATAATTTTTACGGCTTACAAAAATTCAATAATATTAATCTAAGCTATAAAATTGAAGAAGTTCGCAATAATACCAGCTGCTTTGTGTAAACATTGCGTAGCTAACTGCTAAACTACATAAAACTTGGTGGCGCATAAAAAAGAAAAAGAACCATGTGTTTTATCCTTTCTACAACAAGAGTTGCGTCATCGAAGAAAGAGCATTGTTCTTTAAATTCTTGTCCATTTGCCAACTGTTCGAATGTTTTCTTTATGTTTCCCCTCTGATTGGAAAAACACCCCTGTCCTACGACAAGAATGACGCACCGAAACAAAATTTAAAACAGATTAAAACGGAAGTGAACGAAAAAAGAAACATATTATCGTTATTAAAAATACAAGTAGTACTATAGTGAATCTAGTGATACTTTGGGTATTTGGAATCAGGTGGTTATCACTCCTAGCCTACCGAAAAGAAATCCCGGATAGAAATAAGAAACATTATAACAGAGTGAGAAAAGTATAAATTTTAATTAAAATTTTTAGTCAACCTACATTGCCCGACAGCTATTTTTTTAAAGATATTTCATCGTATATCAGAAATAACGAAATGAAGATTAAAAAGAAAAAAAAAGGTTGTATTTTGGCGAAAATAATACACTAGATATTTTTAAAACGATAATTCTACTTGAAAAGCTCCGCCGATTTGTTTTACCTTGTCAGATACATTATTATAAGAGAAGTTTTTAGATGTGGTAACTTACATAAACCGATTTCGAGTCAGTATTACGTACAGAGAAAAATATTATACATAAGAATTCCCAGAATTGTTAAAGGTTTCCAACTTGTTTCATCATCTATCGTTTTACATATTAATAGTCCTGTCTAATTTATTGTTCAATATTGCAACAGAATCACAATATTTATACAAATATTTGCATTGAAACTACTTTGTATTACGTACCGTAAATAAATCAGATTTGTTCAGCATTCTCTCCCAGCTGAGAAGAGTGTCGTGTAAATGTCCGCTGTGAACCTGTGATAGTTCATTTTACTCAATACCTCATAAAGAAGAGTTTTTAACTAATCATACAAATTGGTAACATCACTTCCTTATTACTATATTTCATGGATGTAAAACTTTTTACAGGCTAATTAGTTTAAATACAATCGACGGCAAGTTTTCTTACAATTATCGAACGAAAGAATAAACCCATTCTTTCGTTCGATAAGTCTAATTAGTTTATGTGCAGAAACAACATTGTTACAGTATGCAATTAACTTTTATTTAAAACTTGTAGATTTGTTTAGATCAGAACACGTCATCTAAAAGGTAGCTTTAAAACATAATTTTTCAGCAGATTAATGAACCAAATCAGATTAATGAACCAAATTTTTCAGCAGATTTATGAACCTCATCGGGAGATGACCAGTTTCCAGTACAATTTCGAGGGTTCATCCTATTCATTTGGTGTCTTAATGAATAGGATGAACGCTCGATATTGTACTGGAAACTGGTCACCTCCCGCTGGGCTGGTGCACTCCTTTAACCATCCATGTTAACATTTTATCCCAGATCAACAAGTTCAAAAGAAGAAAGAGTAAACCTGTTTAAATTCCTTTGATTTTAAATATTGTAAAACGTGGACTTAATTAATCTAAGAATATCATTCCACGTAATTACTCTCCTTCATTCTTTCCCTTCATAAATTTTCCTGCGAAGACTCCGATGCTTCATCTTTAAAATTCATCAATCGTATCTCACCTTCCTGTTAATAAGGCGCATTATTTTTCTCTTATTTTCTCTCTCTCTCTTGGAAGCACCTCTTCCTTCAAAGGTCTACGTCAACTCAACGGGCAATGATCTCTTAGTAAAGTTATATGAACGAGAAATATTTCTGCGCAGTTTACAATCATATGGCAACATCGTGGTTTACATAGGAGCGTATGGAAAATACATGGGAAGTAGGATAAAACGTATTTCGTTATTAATGATTCCAAATAGACCTTAATTTTATTATTATTTCGGCATTGGGGAATAAAATTAATTGACGTGTTAAAATATTATATGGATGATGGAGGGTAATTTTAATCGGGCACTTTTCTTCTACTATCTGATAATAGGGCACGTGCACACTCGACACTGATAAAGCACTTCGGAAAAAGCTTTAACTGAAAACTCCACGAACCTGCGAATAGTATAAAGTACTACAGTATTTGGACCTTGAAACAAAGAGAATGTTTTGATGACCTTCCTCAAGGTTATGGTATTGACTCATGCATGAAAAGCACGACATCTTTTTTCATTTGTTTATAATTTGAAAACAAATTTAATATCTACTCTTAAAATATCTCCCAAGTCTTATATTCAGGAATAGAATCTGTTTCGAAAGACTTTTATGTGGGTAACGAACGAAGCACTCAAGGGACTGAAAGTTGTAGAATCACAGCTGTAATAACACTACACTCGTATTCTATAGTGCATTACCTTAAAATAAACATTCAATAAGTATTCCTGTAGTTATTCTAAAAACATTCCGGTAACGTATAACATAGTATTGGCATGATAATTATTTTTTTTTTGTAACCTAGTCACGAGAAATTATTGTATTTTAGGCTAGTACCGTAATAGTTTTATAGACGAATTCGCAATTCAATATAAAAATATAAAAAATTAGGATAGTACCATTTATATAAAAATGCACAAAAAAAGTAAATGTCCATAAATACAAACTCAACACTAGTTTTATTCACTTATAACTGCTGCAAATAAAGCAATAAGCAACGCCAGAAATAATTTAAAAGAAGATATCAATTCGTTATTTCAATTGTATCTCAGATAGAGATTTTAGTTCTTCAGATTCTGAATAAGATACTTCATCATTCAAGAAACATTGAGGCAAGATAAATAACATCGTGTATTCCTCTTTGTACTGGCTTGCCTCTGAAATTGTCTATCAAAGATCACTTTCTCTCCAGAAGTAAAACGATAATGCTCAGATATAACTTCACATAAAAATCATACGATACTGCAACTGCAAAGTTCTTATTGCTATATTATTATTAAATATTTTCAATAGTGTACAAACTATACCGATAATAATATGAAACGTATATCTTTTTCATTTGAGAATCCTGTTCGCTAGTTCGTGAATAAATTACATTTTATTTCAAGGTCTCTATTCTTGTATAAGTAGTAATAATAATAATTTACTGTGCTGATAATGTTATGTTGTTACGTATCCAAGGTAGATATAATGGACAGAGATGCAAAGTAATTTTCAATCACATTATTTTTAAGGTTGAATATTTTATCACTTGTGAATTTTTATTGTTCAAATTCAATACAAATGAGCATTTACTGCGATTTCCAAAAGTTGAAGATTTTATTCTGTACCATAATAGAAGAAGTGAAGAAGTAAAATATAATAGAAAAAATATAATAGATTGAAATAGTGCGAATTTTTGATGATCTTGAAATAAATTGCGAGGTAAGGTTAGGTGTTTTAAACTACTTATGAATATGATTTAAAGAAAGAAAAATCAGCTTACTGTGGGAAATGTGTTATTTCATATTTTCTATTTGAATGCGCTTTAAAACGAAATTTTTTGTCATTACGAAATTTTTTGTCAGATACTGTTTTGTAAACGAAATTTTATACTCAAGGTCTTCCTATACATCTAAATATTTGAAATAAAACGTTCAGGATAAAAAATATTCCAATACAGTACTGCTTAGAGCTAGCATATCAAAATAAAATCAATACATCTAGGGAGGGAAAAAACTTATAAACTGCTTGGAATTCCCACCGTAAATAATTTTATAAGTTCATAAAAGCCAGACATAATCTCTGTGCAAATCAAACTAGAAAATGCAATAATACGATATGAGACAAACAATTTAGCAGGTTTCAATTTGTTGACCGATAAAAGAAGGGTGATTTATGAGGGTGACAAGGCAAGTACGACAAAACAAAGGTTGATATTCTCTATTCTGTTTCATCGATATAAATCCTTACTGATAAAGGTTTATGGTAAATAGGTTATTTAAAGTGCTCAAATCGAACAATGAACTATAATTTGTGTCTGATGAAGTGATGATATCTGTATTTATCAGAAGCTTCTTATATTCGTACTTTGTACCTTTCGATAACATAAATGATATTATGGTAGTTATACATATTATGTATTTTTCGTATTCCAAATGTTTCAACAATATGCAATTTCTTTTTATACACGGTACTAATTTTTCACAATGATAAAGGAAACTGTGCTATTCACCGTAACTTTCTTCATTATTGTGTGATTCTTAGCAGTGAAATAATTTTAAAACAATTGTTTAAACAGACATTGTAGTAATTAAATGAGCTATAGACTAGCAGACGTATGCAGCACCTTAATTATGTTGGTCCTGGTTTCATAGATGACATAAAAAATATTTCTATACTCTCTCAATGAGTTGATTTTCGTCCTCCTCTTTTCAGGTAAATGGAATTACTGCTTTGTTTTAGTTTCTCATGAGGAAATTACATTTTTTGCCATATGTCAGTAAATCTATTAATCTAACAATTAAAAACAAAAGTGCAGAAACCATTGCTGAACGTTGAGAATTAGTTCGAAGAGTTGCAAAATTATTCTCATAGTTTCCTTTTCGTATAACCTACATTGTAATTAAAAGTACCAAATTTCTTACCCCGTAACTATTAATGGCAATATATAAAAAAAAGTTGATTTTCATATTCTGTTATGATACATAAGTACAAATACCGTATCCAACCATAATATTGACATCAGCTTTTGTTCTGGTGAAAATGAAGTCTAATCAAATTTTCCATTGAGCTCAAAGCGTAATTTCCAATTTGAACACAAAATGACAACTTACTGAAAATTCTCAAAGAATCACTTTGAATTTCCCGATTTTAAAATACCAAATTAATCATAATAAAATTAAAAATTTGAGAAATTATAGATCTCCTCGATCATAGTGTCATCGGAGGCGAAGAAAGGTTTCCAATTTCTATTTCCTGATATATCGGAATAAGATCATCTATTTTTGAGTTAATTTAGAACATGGATCTCCTGTCAATCCAAAAGTGATTTGTTGTCTGTCCCAGTGGACAGAAATCCGAAGTCTCATCTCTTCACTTATTACGTCCTTCTCTCTCTTTCTTTACTTTTTACGTTCTCAAAGAGTAAATTGATCAGTTGAATAGAGAGAAAGGAAGGGGCAAAGCAGAGACAAGTACAACTCGAGACGTCGAGAGACAAGGTTACTTTCAATATCGCGAAGCTGTTTACAAGGAACTTTTTGTTTTAAATGTGATGTGCTGTATCAAATTATAATAAATTAACAATATCTAATAAAAAACGTTAAAATGTATACTGATGTAACATGTAATCTAGTAATATATTTTATTTTTCGGCATAGGTATTCCGAGATGGCATAATTTGATTTTCGATAGAGTAAAGAAATAACGTAATTATGTATTCATCACATTACTTAATATTCAATAATAATTAGTAGCCTAATTCTAAAACAAACTGTTGATGAAGAAAGACGCAAACCACAGTCTAGAGAATTCCTAAATATGCGTATCAATTATCAGTTTATCACATTCATCTTTTTTTAAATTAAAATTGACCATCGTAAGACTAATTCGCTTCTACATATGATAATAATTAATTTATTATCTTAAAGTTTTGACCTCATATTACAGGGGTATTCGAGTATTCCGTAATACAGTGTAGAATGTATACTTCGAAATTCTAATTAGATAACACCTCACACATAATATAACAAATATTTCACTAAGCCGGCATATTGTGACGAACTTGCATATCAATCATAGTTTTATTTTAAGCCCATATAAGGTAATGATTTTCGTTGCTAAATGAATAACGTCAGTACATTCCGGTAACATAACGACACGTTTATTTAATTACATTACGCGTAATACGGTAAATCCTAATCCTAGCAAGAATTTCAGCGCAGACTAGATAAACTAAAATATTTAAAATTAATAACAGCCACATAAAGAAATCCTCAGTGGTATTTTCGATCAAACAGCTCATTAGCATAATAGTTTGAATTGATATATATTGCAGCATCTGCAATCAGTGGTATTATTTTTAACTGAGAAAAAAATTTGAGAACGTGATCACATCACAAGGTTGTTAAAAAAACGCAAAATTCTTATTTAAAACGCAATATGACGTAGTGTTTTGTAAAGAACACAAACGGTTTCGAAATTTGGAATACATTCAAATATGCATGATATTATTATTATTTAAACAGAGAATAATTTTAAAAAGGAGGAGAAATGTGTCACCAATAATTTTCCCTATTGTTCACACAGCATACCGTTAATTTCGTTTGCATTAAGACAAAAATACAAATATAAAAAAAGTACGGTAACGTATACAAATGTATGTCTACAAAACTACATAGAAGAAACCTTTGAAAATAAGTACCAGAAACTACGAAAATCTATATATGATATAATATATCAAAAACAATATTGCAGGAGTTGTTTATCAAATTCCGATATCGTTACATTTGTAACATCTAACGGCACCTAATAAAATATAACTTTGTGGAGAAAAGAACATCATTTGATAGGAGGAATCTACCGATCTAAAGAAAAGGCGAGAACTAACAGCTGTTTGTCACGCTTCCCAGATGTTTGTTTACACACTCTCTCTCTCATTCGCAATAGAAATAACTCTGGTCTTATTATGATATCGGGGTAGCAATAAATTAACAACAGACATGGTAGAAAGATGTAATATTTTGTACTCACCTAATTCCATAGGATATGTCCAAGAATTTATATCTAGAATCAAATCCATTTTGAATGATTCGCTTTCGCAATGAAGTCGACTCACTGAAAAGAGAAGAAAGTTAAAAATTATTAAAACTTCAGTGATTTAAAATGTTTGGAATTTTAAATAAACTTAAATATTTAATTGGATTCATTGGTATTGGATATAAAAATAGGAAAATAATGTTATAAGCAACGCAAGTCGAAAAATAATTTATAAATTATTACATTTTGAATACTGCTATTTTCACAACGAAATTTTATATCCGTCATCGTAAAAGTTGTAATATTGGATTTGTTTTAACAGATTTTCTCATGAACTAAATATTTTCCTGGCATACATGCAACCTAGCATTCCACTTCACCTTCCCTTATAATACTACACACTGCTCACAATCAAACGTCCTTGTCACACATGCGCTATGTACACATTCATAATACAGTACGGAATAATATTTGAAAATACAATTTATTAAAAAAAAATCATAATTCATTTCATAATATTAATGAATAACTTATAGGCGTTATTACAAGAAAGATTTCTCCAACACTATTCTCTTCTCTCTCATCGATATACAGAACTGCGAAACTAACTACGCTACAACTCAAAAGATTCCCTAATCAATTTCACGTACAATAAACCAAAGAAAAAAGTTTTTAAAACTAAATTCAATTATTTTTAGCCCCCAAAGGAACCGTAACAGTCAAAACAGTTATGTAGAATTGTGCAAATTCAATTCAACAGACATGGCAGATCCCTGAAACATAGTTGCAACAAACGGAAAATATCGAACACTCAACTCGATTCCTATTACATATATATTTTCCAGGGACAATTTAATTCGAAATCACATAAAATAAACATGTTATTCTGTCGTTCTTGAAGTTACTATATTAAATCGCATCAGTCTGTGTCTGAACTCTGGAGCATAGATGGGTAGTACCGAGTTACCGTATCTCGCACCAGGTATAGAGATACTTTTGTATCTTTCATTCATTTTTCGCTTCTTAGATGTCCCACCAAAATATTTGAACTTCTGAACATCAGCTGAATCATATAAAAAAGTATATTTTTAAAGTATCTCGATACTTTTTTTCAGGTAACCTTTAAAATATACATTTTAGCGCTCGGGCTTCGTCCTCGCAGTATTTTTCACATACTATTTTACTGATGGTAATTCGATTTCTAGAAGAAAAATTACGGAATCGAAATTTTGGAAATATTCGTGATCATTTTTGAAGTAATAAAGAAACTGATGCTCATAAAAATTGTTCAGAAAACTTTTGTATGGTAATTATTCAAAGATAAGTAACTTCAGGTATTTTGCAAAGTATCTTTTTAGTATCGAGATACTTTTTTTGAAAAAGTATCGTAGAAAGTATCTCGATACTTATTTTGAAAAAGTATCTGTTCTTTTGCTCGATACTTTTTTAAAAGTGACTTACCCATCTATGCTCTGGAGAAATTTCTCTGCCAATTCCCAATTCTGAGTATATGCAAAATTTATACATTCGACACTTAAAACGATATCACAGAATGAAATTTCGAAATCTTCGCGTTATACACAAAATTTCAGCAAATGAAAGCCCTGAACTAGTAAGTAGTATATCGAGGTCTGCCGTACTTATTAACTTTAAATGTTCTTTAAAAATCGATGTAATTCATAAAAAAGATATTTTTATAACTTCATTATAATTATTGTAAGTATTAAGTAAATAATAGTTTTAAAAACGTAAAAAAATCGAATGGAACAAACTACTTTTAAAAAATTGCGAAAAAATTAACTCAAGGTTAAAGTTTTAAAGGTCGTTTTGTGGTTACATGCTTACAGCGGAAGTGACTTGTAGAGGAGTGCATTTCCTACGACATTTCCTTTACAAATAATTATTTCATAATATATTTCAAATTGCACAATCACGATAAAATAATTAGACTCTTCGTTGTATCTCGTTTAGTACGATATAGTGGTGATATTTTCACTCGGAGGAAAAAAGAGTTATTATAACGCAGTTTTGATGATCACTTAATTTTATTTTAGAATCTAGAAGTCAAAAAGTAAGAATAAAAATAGCATATTGAATTTATAGAAGGAAAAGTGTCCGTCTGAACTTCTCAATAAATAGCATATTTCATTGAGTCTGTCCTACGGGCTTCAACATCATAAAAATATAACAATAACCATCCACTTTTTGAAATGCCTCGATCGCTTATGTCCATAAATCATATACTCTTCTACAGTATAAAATAAAAACAGAAAACTCAAAATAATTTTATTTAAGTATACAACAAAAACCACCTTTGTTTTATTTTTCAGGAGATCTTAAAAAAAATCACTGATGTTTTCAGTGTTACTCATGATACTGTACGTGAAACTTAAAGGAGTATTTTTCCACAGCGGGAATAATCTTTTCAAACACACATA
>JAQIWE010002155.1:0-13854 GCA_034698565.1 Campodea plusiochaeta | reverse complement strand
ACGGACGGACGGACGGACGGACAGACATGACCGTGCTATAAGCCTTTTTTTCCTTCGGAAAACAAGGCTAAAAACGAACAAATTGGTAATATTGACTTAGCTTTCAAGTTTTTTTCCCCGCGATCAGAAATTTGAAATTTCAAACAAAAACTATATACTTACTTGTGGCATTGTCTCTTACGACATTAGTATAACATCAATGTTGACCGTAATGATTTATAAAGTTCGCAGAAATATCAAAATCTATTTCTTGAATATTTTCAGTGTCCAAACAGTGAATGACATTTTTAAGAATCATGATTGTGTATGTTTTTTTAAGGGGGGGGGGTATGTTATGTATAGTAACGCGAATGATTTTATCCTATTAATTAATATGATAAAATACGATGACCTTAACGTGGATCCTTGTAATATACCAAATGATCTTGTAATGAAATTAGTTTAGTACGATATTTGACCTTCAGAACTGGTAGTTCTTATTTACATCTTTGTATTATTGATTTTGACTGGTATTAAATAACAACTGGCAATGTAAATGTCTTACATCGATACTGTTAAAAGATTGAAGATATTTTAAAATAATTTTTATTGCAGTAAACAGTGGTGGTACCGTTGTATTGACCCTCTGTCAAACACGAAGTGCATTTAATGCATTTTTTCCAGAGTATAATTGTTCTATAGTCATCAAAGATGACCTGGATCACAAATATTTTGACCCAGCGACCCAGTCAGTACTTGATCCAGTGACCCACTGATCCAAATGACTCACTGGGTCACTAATTCAGTGACCCAGTGGGTCCATTGGGTCAACTCAAATTTAGTGACCCGATTAACCCCGTGACCCAGACCAACTCTGGTCGTTAGAACGTTATGATATTTATGGTTATAATTTATTATAATGAATCCTCCAGAATAATAAGTGAAAAGGATGATTCTTCAATGCTGGTGCAGTAGTTTAAACAGCAGAAGTGGCATCACTCAAAGACGTGTGTGTTGAGAGGGTGTTGTCTCGTTTGAGACCTTTGATAGTTGGTCATTTGTTGCTATCAAAGAGACCTTTGATAGTTTAAGACCTTTGATAGATAGTTTGATTGATAGATACCTTTGATAGTTTTGATAGATACCTTTGATAGTTTGAGACCTTTGATAGATAGTTTGAGACCTTTGATCGTTTTAGACCTTTGATAGTTGGTCATTTGTTGCTATCAAGATATCTTTGATAGCAACAAATGACCAACTATCAAAGGTCTCAAACGAGACAAGAGAGGGTGGGTGGTAAACTATAAGAATTTTTGGCCAATTTTTTGTCTATTAATAATTTCAAATAATTTAGCTATATTCGTGATATTTATGTGAAATACAAACACTAGTGAAATATGTATATTTATCTTTTTTTTATAGATGTAACATGATGATTTATGTGGATGCTTGAGTTAGCTATAAGGATTAATATATACAACAGTGTTCACTTTAAACACAGTTTAACAATGAATCTTAATAATAATATTCATAATTCACTCGAATCTTGTGTTATATTGCTAATAATTCATTACTCTTAGTTAGTATAGGCTACATTATGTAATAACGTTTTTATCTATTCTCTTATTATGCGTAATTAATAATTCCTACGCCACTGTAATGTAGTAGAGAGATTATGTACGGTAGTATACTGTAGCAGTACAAGAAATATTGAATGAAATCTTTTAGACCATGTGCTTGATAATAAATTAATATATGTTGGAAGAGTTGTATACACTTACCAAATTATGACGTGTATTGTTATTGGTATTATCTATTATTATTGATCTTTTTTTAATATAATGTCAATAGTTCAAAAGATAGTATATTGACTACATACAACTAGACATGGCAGTGAATGCACTATACGTAACACAACAAAATGGCAGTGAATGCACTGTAGAACACAATTAAAATGGCAGTGAAATTTCCACAATATTTCGACACTCCGTATTTCTATCGAAACAAACCGAACTCAGTTGATTATCCTACGTGCTGTTCTCCTGTTGCCGCTCGCTAGATCCAGAAGAAATCAATGCATCTCGTACTAACGATCAATGTTGCACAGTTCGACTACTTTCGCCTGGTAGGTATAGTAGGCCTATAGGGGACCATGGCCGTGATGGAAGTTATAAAAAATACGGAAACAGGTTGTGTAAGTCAATATAGTTTAAACGTGGAAATTCTCAAGGATATAATTTATCACTAAAGTATACATTTTTCTTGTTTTTATCTCTTATCGTATTGCTGTACAATATTACTGTTTACCTATTACATCTGAGGTTTGCAGAAGACTAATTATTTGCTTTCAAAAGTTTCAATGGGTAACAGAGTGTAACCGCGAAACTCTACTTACTAATGATTTGCTAAAAGTATAATGTTTTTACGTTTTATTACATAATATAATATGATAGCCTATGTGTAGTCTATAATAAATATAAAATTTATAATAATTTTATGGATGCTTATTGTTTCATATGTTGAATGTGCATGAGTATTAAATTTGTGACATCAAATACTTGATCAATATCATATGTATTCTGCAACCCTCGACTTATGACCTAGATTTTAATTCTCATTTTAATTGTAATATATAAATAAGCTTAAAGAAGCATTATTACTGTCTATTGATAAAGGCATAAAACAAGTCTACTTAATTGAATTGCCTTGTTAAACAAGTAGCTTATTTAAACTATTTTAATGATATATTTTACAAATTACTTGAAAATATAGATAATCTCTAATCAGACGTACTTGATATTCATTAAACGTAAAATTAATGTTTGACTATCAAAGCAAGTCATGTAATTTGGATGTTTTTCCAACTTTGCCGATAAGTAAAAAAAAAAAAAAAAAGGACATGGTAAAAATTAAATAGCTTATCGTTATTACGGTATCAGTGACTGACTGTTACATATGGAGCTCAAAATGACGAAATATATATAATAAGTAAAAGCAATCGTCTTTCATGGAGGTCGAATTTAAAATTATTTCAAAGCTGTACAACAAGGAACTATTCATAGGGAAAAAACTGGTCTCCTTTACAAGGAACACTGGGACGACGTCTAATAATAACTAAAGCAAGGGCGAGAGCAAGGGGGAGATATTCACCTCTACTTCCCAAAAAAAGAAGAAAGAGGACCTCACTGCGCAAGTTGTTGAGTATGCAGTGGTCTGGACTGCCATCTGCCAAAAAGTAACAAAACGTTTTACGACGAATACCACAGATTTTGGAGATATGCCCCAGCAGATGGAGCAGGCGACTCTTTAGGTATTGCAGCAGTTCAATAAATATTAATTTAAAGTTGTGATTGATAACAAGCGAATACAAAAGAAGATTAGTAACAACAAGAGCACTTTTGAAGTTTTGGATATTAATATGACAATAAACCAATTCAGTTCAAGATTGGTTGAAAAGATGGAAGTACTTGAAACCATTAATTAAGTAACAAAAGAGTTAATTGTTCATTGTATTACGCAGTTATTCTGAATTCAGTATTATTCATATCTGTTATCTTAAACTCATGTGACCGAAATTGACCTTTGCACCGAAATTCACATCATTTCCACAAACAAAAGTAATTTGGCGTATATATATTGAGCTAGTAAAATTGTGCCTAATTGGAATGCTTTAAAATACTAAGAATTTCCAGTTCTTTCTGTGCCCTTTAAAGTTGCTGTTAAAAAGGATATAACCGTAGGCAAAACGTGACCTACAGACTCTCTTAGTTGCGCGTCCCTCTGAACGCGAAGTCATTTTTCATCTTCTAAGACTTTTTCGGTATACCCGAAGAATGTTCAAAGCTTCAAACATTTTGTTTACAGTAAGAGATATCATTTTGCAATTATAAAGGTATATTGAAAAGTCTGAATTTTAATTTCTACAATAGATGCACGTTACATCCTGAAAAATGTCAAAATTACTTCCAAATTCAATTTTTAATATATATTATCATATATAAATAAAATTTTGCTTAAGACAAACAAACATGATCATTTGTATTATTTATATATTTCACTTTGCTTGCAATATTATGAAAAGTCTGTGAATATTTAAATACATGCCTTTTTCCATATTTATAAATTTTGTATGCGCACTACGGTAACACTGTCTACTTCATACTTATTATTATTATTTTGTACTACATTGTGATAATTGTAATTTTGATCTTTAACGAGACTTAACTGATATTATTATGGTGGTAAAGAAGATATGAAAATTATTGAAACTTCAACGCGTGAATAGAGAATGATCTCTGCCTGAATATTTCAAGAAAAATCAATACATAATCTTATAAAATTTATTCAGTGAGAAGTATGTTGCTACCTGCATCAAATTAAATAGGCTATACAGCTTAGTTGCTACTGTAAAAACAATTTTATAAATTTTGTCAGAGTAAATTTAATCGTATCAGTATAAGAAACTATGTAGTTTAATTTATGTTAATAAAAAGAATTAATAATTGTCAATTTGTCATATGTTTAAAAGTTCTAAACTGATTTTACCTTTCGCTGTTTTAAAAATTACCCATTTCCTCTGTAAACTGTCTTAACTCTTAACCTAGTAATCTTTGTCATTTTTAAGAGCCTAGAAAATACTACAGCATAAAATGAATTTGGAAAACAGGAATCTAACAGAATTTTTTTCAGAAGTATATACTTTGATGTTCTTACCTTTTTCTCTGTTAATTTTTCACATCTCCTCATCTTGCATATTTGATGACTTTTCTCATTTCGACATGGAGCACATTCCCCACAATTGTCTTTTCGTTGACAACCAACACATTCACCACACCGTTTTCGTTTTTTCTTCACTGGTTTTTGACCATCATCTGATGGAGTTAATGGAGCTTTAAAACCTTCGTGTGATCCATCATTCGGATCAGTACTTGAAACAGCAGCCACTTGACTTTCACACTCCAACGAAGAAGATCGAGATTTTCGTTTATCTCTCTTTTTAATATCATTTTTGGCAACTGTAATTATTGTTGGTGATTTGTGCAGTTTCTCACTAAGTGCACGGGGTGAAAATAACTTTGAATCTTCTTTTGTTGTATGAGCATTTTGAGTTATAGATTGAGATGTAGGTGTTTGTGACGTAATAAAAGCAGTTGGAAGAGTATTGTTTACTTCTGAAGCAGTAGTTAAGTTTGTTAAGGGTTGAAATAATTGTATGTGCCTTTCATCCAGAAACTGTTGTTGAATAGCTGGAATTTCTCTTGCTTGAATAGGTGCAGGAACTAAAGGGTATCTCTGAGCAACTGACAGGGTATGAAAACTAGGAGTTTGAATTTGAACATCGCCGTTCAATTCAGGTGAGAAAGCATTAAATTGTGATTGGAAGGATGGAAGTTTTTGATGAGTTCCGAAAGCGTCGGTGAATGTTGGAATACCAGGAATAAGTGATGCTTTACTCTCCCATGGTCTGTATTGTGGTGTAGCTTCATTCTCAATATTATGCCTATCCAGTAACCGAGCTGTTAAACTGTCTCCAAAGGCATCCCATGGCTGTAACTCAACGAGACGATTTGATAATGATTCGTCTGAGAATGAACTAAATGGTGGAAGACCACTTTTGGAAGCACTACTACTTTCATCTTCGTTCGTTGTAGATGTTGGTGTTGACTGTGGAGTGCTGGTAACTGGAAATACACTTCCACCGAATTGAGGATCCAAGGAATCTGGACCCGCACTCACTTGATCAGTCATTATTCATTTTGCTGCAGGCCCTGAAAGAAAAGGAACTTATATTAGAATAAATAATATGTTTCTGATACCATTATATTTTCTTCGTGATGGTTTAATTAACTGCTAAATAATACTGATACAGAAATATTAAATTGCTGCCAAATAAAACCCCTTAAAATCCTTTCTCTGATGTTAGCATAGCAACGATCACTATTATTTTATCAGTGAAACGTACATTATACATGAATTGAAATGTGGTGTACAGGTTGATTTTGTAGTTGACTTGGGTTGGGCTGATAGTCTCTTTTTATGCTGAAATTTATTTTTCGAAAATTGTGTAATTTCTCTCTTTCTCTATAACACCGCTGAAGTTCAAATACTTTTAACTCCTCTGCCTACGGTCCAATTTTACCATTCTATTTTCATAGGTCTACTGTTTCCAAGTTCAAGAATTTTTTTTTTTGCAAATATAGTACGCAAATTCCATGGTCAAACTGATCCGTGGACGGCGGACTTTAGATTTTCGCAAAAAAATACCAATTGGTCAACTTCGGAGAAAATAAAAAATTAACTATGTAACAAATTTTGGTCAAAATATTCTCATATAATTATAAGTATAATATAGCAACTTGTGATCTTACAATATACTTACATTATCACAGAATTTGCTTTCTCAAATAACTACGTGTACGATAGTAACATTTTTTTTTGTAATCGAGGAGTCAAAGAAATTAACTGCAGTTATTATTTCAGTATTTCGTAACAGTTCCATAAAATAATGACATAAACATTACTCTTATTAGCACGAGTTAGGTTTAGATAACTATGACAGTTCATAAATTCATAGTAATTGTATTATATTTTAAGCTAAAATATGAAGGAAAACTACGACATCGTGATTAATATATTTTTTAGAAATTCAATTTTTTTATACAGTTAATAAGTAAATCGGGTATCTATTAAGTTAGAAGTAGCTTGTAGTGTAATTTTACTGTGCAAACCAATGATTTAATTATTTTTTTTCACACTATATTCTAGAATTTAGAATTTCGTTTAAGAGTCCTCCACCTAAATTTGAATACAGAGGCCGAAGTAGCATTAAAATTATACTGGATTTAACATGTGATTCCCTATACCAAAACTCAATTTTGATTTTGTGTGGAGGAGTACAGTTCGAGTTTTGAAGTGAAACGAAACTGGGTATAAATTTATATCATAAGACTTCAAAATTGTATTTGTAGGACACGGTCATGTAGGGTGCTCAAATAATAAATGGGAATATTAATAAAAATAATTCATGTGCAATTTTTTTTTATATAAATAAATAGTAATTGCCGTTATACTTCGCGAATTTATTTCAACGTGGAAACTTTCTGACTGCATATTTAGTACTAGTGTAAGAGTTGGAGAAATAAAGCAGCCAATATGATTGAAAAAAAAAAAAAAAAAAAAAAAAAAAATATATATTTCAACATTTATACAATGTCATTTTCAAATTAAAATAATTCACAAAAAATATAATATGATATATTTTCTTTGAATTATTTTCATTTGAAATGACATACTATAAATGTTGAAATATTATGGTTTTTTAAATCATATTGGCTGCTTTATTATACTCCAACTCTTACACTATTCGCGAATTTATTAAAAAATTCGAAATTTCACCTTCAAGAATGACTGCTATGCAGAAAATTTATCTCGTGTGCTTTCCCTTTCTGAAGTTTCTTTTCATGCGAATCATGCCCGTTAGTAATTTTCTGCGATCATTCTCCAGTATGGTAATCTAACCTTTTATCTTATAATGATTCAAACAGCAAATAAAGTTCTTGAATAATTGTAGCCGATTCAATTTCATCTTCAGTATATATAAGTATAAAAGCTGTTACTGTAAATATAATCTTGCGTCCACATATATAACCCCTCATGTTGGTTAAGGAGTTCAGCAGATCAATATTTTCATAGTTTGAATTTAAAGTGATCTGCTAATCCTGATTTGCTGCACCAGTGAATCCAGTACGGAATATCGGGAAAAAAAAACATTTTAACTATTTTCCGAAAATTTAACAATTTAGTATTGTATTTTGCTAATGAAGATGAAAGTCGAATTCAATATTTTCATTTGAAAGCTATATATATTTAAAGATTTAAAGTTATTATTTTTAAAATAATTATTCTAGCATAATAACGGTGCAATAGTTAGAGCGTTCTTTACCTATACTAACTCGAAAAGTTTATTCTTAATTATCTTTGTTAAAATTAGGTGGAACGGAACCTGACGCCGTAATAAAAAAAATGTTTTTCTATCATCCTCTTTTAGCAAATCGCATTTAAATTATGTAGAAATACGAGAGAAAAAAAACCTTCATAAACACACTTATGTCATCAACACCATTTCAAGTCTGGTCAGTTTATTGCTCGGACACTAATGAGAAATTTTATATGAGTCCTTTCTCCAGTTGACAGTATTTTTATTTCATATAGTTTTACCTTAATATTATTGAATTGATCTAAATATTGCGGAATCATGGAATCATGGTTTTTCATGGGACGGAATCATGGTGAATCATGGTATCATGGTTTTATCACGGAATCATGGCATGATGCCACTACAAGCACTAGTCTGCCAATAGCCGATTGAATCCAGGCCCACCGCTGTTGTGGCGGTGGGCCTGGATTCAATCGGCTAGTCTGCCAAGGGATAAAAGTTACAACTTTTTACAATTTCAGAGACTCTACTCACTTTGTACACGATCTAAAATGGCGACATGGAACATTGAAAATGAATGAATCATCATTCAATGTTATACAGTATACTGCTGATCTATTTTGTTTTTGACATTTTCGAGGGAGTACTCACATTTAAAGTTTTAGTTATTAGCATATTATGATCTACTGAAAGCTTTTAAATATACACGATGCCCCTAACAACAGTCGATAATATAATTATTTTAGTTAAAAAATCAATAATGGGTAGCAGCAGTATAATCCGCTGGGGGAATTTGAAGCATGACGTCACTTCTCCTAGGGGAATGAAGTTATAAATTACTGTAACAGATGAAGGCATTGAAGAAACGTTGAGGACTGCTCTTCGGGAAAGCACAGCTTTAAATTATTAATCCCATTTCCTTTTCTTTACTTTAATCCCTGTATTTTTACTTACTATTGTAAAATAGGATGAAAATTTCATCATTTTAACGTTAAGCTTGTGTGTTGTGTTTGCATCTGCCATTTTTTATTATAAGCACATTGATGCAGACCAATACTGACATCAGCACCATATAAGGTCTGCAAAATAACCTTTTGATAAAATATAATAACAAATGAAATATTAAATGATTAAAGTTGTATAATAGGATAGTAGTTCATTGTTTTTCCTAGAATATTATTATTATTATAAAAAAATTAATTAATATAAGATCGCATACTTTCTTATTATTAATAAATAATTTCTAATAATACTGTGCTATCTTTATGAAGGTGATCGATTAGTTAAAAATAAAACCACCATTAGTTATGTTATGCAATAATTATTTCAAGATATGGAACACTGTAGTTTAGTAACTGTAATTCTGCATGGTTCATTTCAAAGGCTATTTGCATCATTACTTATTGGTACTGCAGCAAATCTAAATAATGGTATTTTATAACCGTAACTAAAAACCTCAAGTTGATTACCACCAAGTATTTATAGTTGAATGAAATTTCCTTAGGCTATAGGGTCAGTCGAAAACGGTCAAAAAGTCAACTCAAGAAAATAAAGCGCAAACAAAATTTCATTGTTTGGCAGTAAATGCACTGAAATAAAATAAATTCCATTTTTCATGTATAGTGACAGTCATAACACGGACCTTATTTCTGACAGAACAAGCAAAGTATATTACATTGTTGTTAGGTTTAATGTAACATTTATAAATAGCACGAAAATCCTTAATATGAAACAAATTTAGCATTAGCTTTCGTTTAAGTTTTTATGCACCTTTTATTAAATATTGCCAATCTGTCAATTCATATTGAAATGATAAAACAAGCTATAATATATTATGTTATCTTTTTTGATTAATTAGTTAAAAATAAGGTTATCACTACTGTCATGCCCTCCCCCTATATAAAATTAAAAATTACAGTAATTTACAAACCTACTGCAATTTCTTGCTTTACATAAGCTAGCTTTTAAATTTAATGATAAATAAAACTAACTTTCCAAGGAAATAAATTTACAAATGGAAATTATCCTGGACATTATGTAACAAACGTATGGTATCGCTAGTCATGTTTGTTACATAATGCGCAGGATATTGCCATTTATAAATTTATTTCCATCGAAAGTTAGTTTTATTTTCTTGGTATTATTATATTTAAAAGCTAGCTTATGAAAAACAAAAACTGAAATAAGTTTAAAAATTACTTTACTTTTTAAATTCATATAGGGGGAGGGCATGACAGTTGTTAGTTGCTCCTTGTTTGAATTAAGTGTTAATGGTATTTAAATTATATTTATTAGAAACTTCATGACATTTTCCTTTTAAAAAAATTAATTGTAAATTAAAATAAGTAAAAAATTTCAGTAATACAAATCAATCAAGATCTGAATGGTTTATATTGTAACTAAAATTTTCATTCTTTTTATGTACAATCGATACCGCTTTTTTTTTTAATGATAAATGCAAAACGACCAGAAGAAATATAGAATTGTTACCATAAGTGTTAAACCCAGGCGTGGATCCAGATCCAAATTTCGGGGGAGGCGGAATCCGCTAAATTCGGACAGCGTCGCAGAAAATTTTGAAAATTATAGTTAAAAACTCCCTGTTTTAGACCCTTTTTTACTGACATTTACTAAGATTTGACCACAAATTTCTGATGTTTTTATAGTTTTTCTCATTTCATCTACAGTTTGCCGTCTCTTAAATCCCTGACGGGGGAGCCCCCCCCCCTCGCACCACCTTGTATCCGCGCCTGGTGAAACCATAAGAAGAAGTATTTAATGTAAGATGCTATTTAACACATTTATTACAGATTTTATTTGCACTATTGGCGAAAAAAAATGCGCAGGTCCGGATATCCTGTCATAATGAAAGCAAAAGAATTTAAAAACAATATCATTAAATTCAATTATACTAGATTACTACCCTATAGTTCAATAAAAGTTACGATGTTTTTAAAATGTCTGTTTCCCCTACTATGTCTTATAAACGCTTATAAGTTTTATTCCATAGTTAGAATAGTCTATTGCTAAAATCCCTTAATAGATACGCAGAAGATCCATGGATATTACAGTACTGTATTATGTGCAGCAGCGTTGAAAATTTAACGGAAAGTTTTTCTCGTAAAAAAAAGGTGCATGTGAATATGGATATGTCAGATGGCGACTGCAAATGGCGAGTAGAAAATGCCAGATGGCGACTGGAAACGGTGATCACAACACAGCAGATGGCGAGTGTCATTTTTCAAATTTCTACAGGATGGAACATTTTCATTTTAAAACTATTCATTTTATGTGTAAACTAGAATAAAGTGATACTACAACATGAAATACATTGCATATAAATGTATAGAAGCATCATTATTGTATATTAATGTAATACGATCAAAACCCTTTTCATGATGCAATTGAAATTATAATTTTGCTTAATGCAAATAAACTTCGCAATAGAAACATAATATACGTATAGTAATCAGATTATTCTTATATAAAATCATACTTGATAATCATACATGAAGTTATTGATATATATTTTTAACGTATTACTTGTTCGCTCCTACAGTCCTAAAATAATATAACTTGAAATTTAGATAGTATTATCCAATACTAATTTGCAGATTATATAATACTAACTTTCTTTACAAGCTCTTCTCTACAAATTCAATATTTAGGAATGCTAGTTATAAATCAAATTACTTGTTAGCACCATATATAAATTCCCAATCGTAATGAAAGGATAACATTAAAATTATTCAGGAATTTCTTTGTTTAGGCATATTTTTTACATTTATAACAAATATAACAATTATCGCACTGTTTTTAATCATTATGCAATGTAATTTTTAAAATTGATTAATTACTATTCTATGCCTAACTTTGCTGCTGAATAAAGCCATTTATTGTTATTATTAAACCAGTATGTGCATCCAGAATTACTGCTCAATTCGAGTTTGATTTTTGTCCGTCGAAAAGATGAGGGGCGGTATCCCTTCGTCCCTCCGTGTTCGAGACCAGATTAAAAAATATTTTCAAAGTTTCGGAGTCCATTCTTATGGACAGTGAATTGGGCGTAACCCAAAAGTAAAGAACCAAGAAGTGCGCAAAATACTAACCAGAAAGCGCACGAAATAATAACCAATAAGCTCATCGTTGTATATTATTACTTATTTTAAATTTTGTACTTTTTAAAAACGAATTGATATTTTTAACATGCTATGTGTTTTTCTGGAGTGATTCAGGATATGGTTTTAGACTCAGATTTTTATTTTAAGAGTAATTAACATAGATGCTAATGAAGGGTATTATCTACACGCTAAATTACTTATACTGATTATTGTATAAAAGGTACAACAAAAAATGCATGAGCGAAAATGTAATTTATTAATTTTATAGTTCTGAAGCAATGTAATTTTGAAAATAGTCAGATATTGAAGTAAAAGAAAGTCAACAGTAGCTCAAGATAATAATAAATAAATTCAAAGACTTGAAATTCCAAATAATTGAAAAGGCAATGGCATATGATTTACATAATTATCAGGTCGTCAACAGTCCTAATTCCAATACAATTATTTGTAACAAAAAATAGATATTATCGCTATATAATTTTAAGATAGTTGAAGATCACAAAAACTGAAACCTTTCTAAAATATAAAATCTTAGATAACGTATAAGAACCTTTTAGAATGTACGTTAGCACATTTACTCATACCATACAGCTAGAGTACGTAACCAAATATATGTTTAGTACTAAGACGAAATTAAAGTAGTTTTCTTAAGGCGAAAACTTGTGCGCTTTTTGGTTATTATTTGATGCGCTTGTATGCTTTTTCATTTTTATAGGTCATTTTTAACAATAGGCTGGGCCTTTTCGGGCAAACCCAGGAAATTACATAGGCCTACACCGTTTTTACAATTATAATATACCAAAGATGTGTGGATTTATAAAAAAATATCCACACATCTTTGGTATCGGTACTTCACTCGAGTCAATACATATTATTAATTGGATCATTTATTGCAAAACTTTACAGTAAACTACATGACTATATACTGACAAGAATCAAGATAATGTTTATTCCAGTTCTCAGGGTTAAAGCTAATATTTCAAACATACAGAAAAAAGGTCACATCTGATTTCTAGATAATCACGGCGTATTTACTTTTTATTGTAAAGGAAATTTGAAGTATGATAGCTTTCGCATCTTTATTTTAGTAGTTCTATCGGTAATCATATTTATAACACTGACATTGTGATAATTACAGAGAGTGGCATACCTGAGAAAATTTCTCTAATTTAGGTCTATATGGATTTTATTATAAGTGGTTTAATACATCGAAAATAGAGCCTGTGGTACAAAACATTTATGCACAACATATGACTAAAAAGGTCTACAGCTTTGAAATTTTTTACTTTTTATTGCTAGAGGCTAGGGTATATCACAAGAACCTCAGGGTCTCCTACACATGGAAACGTAAATAAGAGCGGAAGTGAAATATAAGAGCGGAACAAAGAACAAAAAAACTACTACCAACAGTTCAGGACGTTAGAATCCGGATGTTTTTCTCAACAATTTTTCCTCCGAAATTTCTTGCTATTTAGAGATATGATTTCATATAGGCCTATTAATAAGAGTATCCTATTATTTTGTCATTTGCACAAAGTATTTTCGTATATACTTCCCTATGAAATACGAGAAATTAAACAATAAATCATAGTCGTAAATTCACCGAAATGAATAGCGGCATTACAAATTACATTAGGCCTATCTAATTAATTTAAATTATTAAATGGTTTAAAGTTTGCAGGGATGCAGCTCGACTATGAAAAAAGAAACTGATGAATATATTGCATTATAATATTTACGATATCATTTATAAAGTACATCTCATTAAAATGAGTAAACGAATACTTCAGTTTTTTTACTACAAGTTAAACAGCAACA
>JAQIWE010002154.1:0-13857 GCA_034698565.1 Campodea plusiochaeta | reverse complement strand
TTATTTCCAAACCAACTGACTGAAACAACATAGTAGCAGTGTTCATGAGAGAAACTGCTGCATCAAAGGAGTTGCATGCAAGAGTTGTGTCATCAGCAAATCCAAGAAGTGATAGGGATCTAGCGAATCATTGATACTGAAACCATATTTTTTGGATAGCTTTTTTTTTTTAAAGTTACTTAAGCCCAAAATCAATTGCAATATCAAATATAGCAGGAGAAACGGGTGAATTTTGAAGGACGCCTCTTTTAAAAGCAATACTTTTAGTTTTCCATTTGCAACTTCAATTTGTGTTTTGTTATCTTTTTGCAAATTAACTATAACAATTCATAACTGTTCCGGAATTGGTAGACTTTGTAGAGTTCTTTCAATATGATCATGGACAACCGTATCGAAAGCTTTAGTAATGTCAAGAAATATAACAATACAGGTCTCTTTATTTTGCTTTTCGTAAACAGCCATTAACAATAGCTGCATTTATGTGTGTGCTAGGATTGTGAGTGAAACATCTCTGGGAAGTTCAAAACTCAACATAAGAACGTACTCTTCTGTCAAGTATTTTCTCTATAGCACTCTTCGAAGAACAGAACATATAGAAATAGGTCTTCAATTACTGCCATCTTTCTCATCTCTAGTTCTGGCTTCTTTTAGAATTGGTGGTATATAATTCCATGACAGAATTATATTTATTATAGCTGTGATTACGAGAGTACATTCTTTAGTTTTTATTACTCGCATTATAATGTGGTCAGGCCCAAGACTTTTATCAGCTGGAATACTTTTAATTACTGGAGTCACATCATCAGTTGCAACAGTACTAGTGTATCTTGAATTTAGGTTGCACTGATCTTGTTTAGAAATATTTATATAAAAAAACAATACATGACTGTTCTCTTGTGCAAATCTCTCATTAAATGCATTGTATATCAGGTTAGTACTTACAGGACACTTTACTTGGGTGTATAAGTGATCGTAGTAATTTAATTTAGCTATAGAAGGTCTACTACTACAGTTCATCCCTTATTAACTACAATTTCTCCAGACCTATTTTTACCCTGAAGTGTCCATTTTCCTACATATCTTTGTATAATTCTGTAAAAATTGGATATTTTTTAAGTATAAATCGTTCTTTAGTACTGTTACAACTGTACACGCCAGAAATAAGTAACTACAGGGACAGAGACGCGCTTCCTCACTATTCGTGTCACGTACCGTCTGTTGTAAGAAAATTTAGAACTTTATATTTAGTAGATTTTGAAAAATGAAGTCAGTTTCACTCTTTCTTGAATGAGGATGACCCTCGTATATTGGAGAGAAATATTACGCAATGTCTCACTGGTACTGGGAGTTGATAGTACTGTATTTGAATGTTTTACTCATTAACCTCCCTTTCTTTTCCTTTAATATTAAATATTTTTGTCGTTTATTTACATATATTTAGGAATATAAGTAAACAAAATTGCGAGCAATAAATTTTAATATAATAATGATTATGTTCTTTTTCCACCATAATATATATTTATAGAAAACATGACCTTCCCAATCATAAGTCACTGAATTTTCGCTCGCTCAATGTGTGAACTCTCAATAAATGAACTTAATTGTTATCAATATCACATTCAATATTACAATTAATATTATTGCTTTTTTCATTCGATTGTAGGAGTTCTCTAGACTGTATATCACTATATTTGCACAACATCACAATTTTCAAATACTCACTTGTTGTCATTCTGTTTATCCATATATTAGCTTATAATGCTATATTGTTAAATTAGTTACTGTTTTAAAAAAGAAGTAATATTGTCCATAAGGTTGCGGGGCTTGTGAGTAATTCCTGATTATTGTGGGTAAATTTCCTTCATGGTTACATATTTTTCACTGACTGCAGTTTGGGTGCAACGACGGACTGTGCACTCTCGTTGCACCGAAACGGCAGCCAGTGAAACATATTCAACCATGCAGGAAATTTATCTGGAAGAAACAGAAAAAAAAGAGATATCACTTTAATGCATCCCTTATGCTTAGATTTAACCATAATATTTATAATATTATTTAATGAATTTGTACTATTCAGTAGATAAGATTTTTTTTTGCAGTCCAAAATTTACTGATTCCCACATTTAACTCGTTTGTAATACAGAGAAGTTCAAAACTTGCAATCTTGCATAAACAGATTAAAGAGGAAAAACAAAATGTTTACTCAACCACAAAACTTTAGTTTATTTTAAACACAGGAAGAGTAGAACATCCAAACAATTTTGTAAACAAAGTTAATGAATATAGTTATTAAGTATATTCCTGTTATCCCCTTGTCGGTTCGTGTTAGAAAATATTTCTCTTAAACAGACTAACAATATTGGTTCATAATGTGTAATGACTTTCCACCCTGTAGTTGCCTTAGAATATTCCTTCTCAAAATAGGAAGAAGTATCCGCTTTAACTATTATACCACCCGGAAGAACCAACATTTTAGAACCACCCTTTTATTATACATAATTACTCGTCTCATGAGAAGGAAAAAATACTTCAAGTACAGATTTTAATGACTTTGTTGTTATGTTGGTTATTTCCTGTAGAGAAAGAACTATGTGCTCATTAGCAAAATATTATGACTACTATACATAAATAAAGGTTAGCAGTATTATGTTTCCTCTTACCTCCGTTGGGCCAGTATACTATATAGTTACTCTTCTTATTCATTATACCGTTATTACGAAATGGGATGTTTAAAAATATTCTTTAAAAAGGGAACATTCACCTTCTGACCTGAAGCTAACATTTATATATGTCATACGTATACACTAAGTCACCAACACCTAACTGTTGGTATTTTCTTATTGAGGAAAACAGTCACTTTTTCATCACCTAATTTTTAAGCAGATATTTTAAACCTGTTTTTTTTACAGTGGGGCGCATCGTTTTCCTATACACGTTTACAGTTTCACTTTCTTTGTTTTCTATTGCACTCCAAGAGGAACAATAAACTGCCGTGTAAAACGACGCGCCCCGCTGAAAAAGAGCCTTTAAGTAAATCAAGTTACAGAAAAATTGCTTCACTGCAATTTTCGTGTACACCGGAATTGAGAATTCTGTCTGAATTGGGAGGAAATTGGGGTGGAATTCTGTCGAAATTCGGAAAAAGTTGTACAACGGAATACGGAATCTAGAGTAAGATTAATATCTGATAATGATGAAATAAGTACTTTTCGTTGTAATCCTCTAATATTCAGTATAATATAATAAAATTAGATATTTAAATTAATATTGCGAGTTTTGCCCAAGTTTAAATTGAATTAAATAGTAATTTATTCGCATACTTCAATATAATGTGTTAATCTTATACGGTATACATAAATTTATATATTTTTTTTAGAAATTTTTGAACTATAATTGTATTTTTATTTTTTGTTTTCCACTTCTAAATGTGAGTGTTCGGACTCTTGGTACATTCTCTTTATTCCGGATCTGGTGGTATGGTCTCTCTTATACAGGGTGATCAACATAGCGCGGTACCCGTCCAGGACTCTATAAAATCTGAAATACTTAACGGATTAATAAAAATGAGATGCCGAAATGAAGTTTGAGTATTAAATTTTTTATGGCGAGAAATTGGAGAGAAGAAATTCATGGCGAGAAAAAAAATGAAAAATAGCTGGTATGTCCAAAATGGTGATTTATTTTTCCTCCTCTATAATGAGACTTGAAAAAAGAATCAGTAATACTTACAGATATAATAAAAATGAGTACCTGAAATAAAATACGAACATAACATTTTCTTAAATTGATGAAAAAATATTTTTAAAATGTTACCAAATGTGCTCAAGTTGGTGATTATCTAATAACATAACCTTTAGAGCTCATTGATGCCTTTGCAATGTGGATGAATTTTTTTATTTTTGAAGTTAGATTGATCATAATTCATGGTAAATTAATCATTCAACAATTATTGTTACCAGATTATTTTTGTATGTTTCTTCAACTGGCACGAGCCCATAAGCATTGTAGCTTTGCTCGATCACCAACAATATATATTATATTTTTGCGGAAAATAAATAAAATCCAATGATGAGGAATAATGCATGAAGCCAATGGCTGATGATAATCCTTGATTTTTCTGAAAATAATAATAATAAAAAGAATAATCAAGTATAAAATATTTTACAAAATGAAAATTTCTTCTCGAAAATTGGAGATTCTTCTCGGTAAATTATTAGTTCCTTAATATCTTGAATAAAAATGGTATGGTCTTTGCAAATCAACAATAGTCTTAATATTGACCGAAAGAAATAACCGCCATTTTTAATAATTTTGCTAACTTTTTAAAAGTAAAAATCCCGCTTTAAAAAACTTTTTTTATTAGGACTTCAATTTGGAAGCTTATTTTTATAAATACGTTAAGTATTTCAGATTTTATAGAGAGTTGGAAGGGTACCGCGCTATGTTGATCACCCTGTATATAATATTGAATTCTGCTAAACACAGTTTATAAATATAAAAAAGTTTTAAACTGTAATTTGGGTTTCACAAATGTCCGAATATGAAGATACTTTCGAATTTTATGGGGCCTTTATTTTCCCTATATGCATGAATTGTCATATTTACATGTATTATTGAATAGTATTGTTCAAATATTATTAAAATACATCCATGATATAAAAATATAAAAAGAAAATCATATAATTATGTTTTTTTTTTTCAGCTTGGGGGTTTCTTTAGCTTGAAAGTTTCTGCAGTCTGGTTGACGCAAATAAATAGTGAAGGTAAGTTTTGTTGTCTTCTCCGTAAATTAAAAACACTATTTTCTTTTTGAAATATAGAATTCAAATTTAGGCTGGTTTTGGACCATTGTTGTATGAATAATAATTAAGTGACAATGAACAAAGCGGTTATCATTATTCCAGTGTTTCGAAAAGTATAAATACATCTTAACATATCTCTTTTCGAATTACCGTCAGAAAAATACGTACACATCAATGACTTACTGTTGTTTAATACTGAAGGTACAGTCAAGTAATATCCCTCGAGTCCCCCCACTCTCCCTCTAACCCACTTTATCTCTCCCTCTGACTCTTTTCAGCTCACTCCATATCTCTCCCTGTGACTCCCTTCAGTTCACTCCATGTCTAACCCTCTGACTTCCTTCTGCTCACTCCTTGTCTCTCCCCCTGTCCCCCTTCCGTCCACTCCGTGTTTCTCCTCCTGGCCCCCTTCCGTTCACTCCATGTCTCTCCCCCTGGCCCCCTTCCGTCCACTCCATGTCTCTCCTCATGGCCCCCTTCCGTCCACTCCATGTCTCTCCTCATGGCACCCTTCAGTTCACTCCATGTCTCTCCCCCTGCCCCTTTTCAGTTCACTCCATGTCTCTCCCCCTGGGCCTCTTCAGTTCACTCCATGTCTCTCCCTGTGACTCCCATCAGCTCACTCCATGTTTTTCTCTCCACTTTCCCTGATGTCTCTCCTTCTGATTTCATCTCTCTCCTTCCTTTCATCTCCCTTCATATTTCTCTCCCCTTCCGTCTAAATGTTTTCCTCCCACACCCTCTCTCTCCTTGTTTCTTTCCCCACCGTGTGATCTGTGGCCGCTAGAGTTTCCCCTCCTTCCTCACCCCAACTGTTTGGAAAACTGACCCCCAGATTAACAAAGTAGAGTCGGCTGGCAGGACTTGATCCATTGCGAACGGAAAAGAATAGCTAGCATGTATACATAAGCCTTTAGAATCCCAATGTTACCGTATACTGCTTCCGTACACTACAGAGAGGGTTGTAAAATAGAGGGGTGTAAAAAAACTCACTACTGTTGACAGAAAGACTAGTGGTGTAGTTTTTTTTGTTTTCATAACTATAGGAGACAATGTTTTTGTTTGCACAGTGCACTTGAGTACGTAATAAGTAAGTAGACGAATTCAAACAGTGATTTCTCAAACATTCACAGATTTGACCATGGAGCTACTATAATAATTACATAAAAGGATTTGACAGATTAAAAATGATCTACAACGTACAATACTTATGTTACTGAATAATATTATCTTTACGTAGGACAAGTAAATTTAAGCGCTGAGAGTCAATGACACCTTAGTATATCACTCAGAAATTAATTTCTCCCACCATTATTATAAAGATTTTTATTTCCGAATATCCTATTTTTAGATGCTACCTGCAGCGAAGCGCAGAAAGCATCAACTGTCCTCGATATGTACGTTCGTCCGTCCGTCTGTCGCGAGAGACAGCTCCTAAACGACTAAAGATATTAGGGAACCATATATTTATTCAAAAGGTGATTTTACCATGATTCCAAAAACTGATCGATTTTTTAAATTTGACCAAATATCGAGTAACTGCTAGTAATACCTATTAGAAGCCATATTATACTTATTAGAATGGCGATTTTATTTTTATACTAAAAAGATCATTGCACTTTTGGAATTTTTAATAATGCGAATTGTGAAGCTGATATAATACGTCATAAAAATCTTATAATTATGTTTTTCTGGCCAGCAAAAAATCGCTAGTAACTGTATTATTCAGTAATATCAGAAAGCGATTGCAAATGAATGATTGACTCTGTATCTGCCCCCATCCTAGCAGTGGTTTACCATGTCATACTTAACTATAGCATCATAGCCTACGTAACATTATCAAGATTACGTCATCTATTTTGTTACAACTACGAAATCATTTCTATAGACTACGAGCAGTAATCGAAGCCGACATCCTTTTTCGAACGGGGTGGTGCCATGTGAAAAGGAGTCTCTAAATGAAAACGTGAATTCAAAAGTGAGCGAACTAATTTTTTACAGATTAGTAATAAAAAGTGGGAAAAACTAGATTTATTCGGAAATTATCCTTTATAGCGTTGCATAATGTTTTTATATTTACATGAAAAAATAATATTATTGTAATATTATTAGTAAAACCATCTTTCATATGATGTTTGTTTCGTCTTTGTATCTTCGTTATTTCAGAAAATATAGCATTTTATAAAAGTGTCCCATTTTTTGGACCACCCTGCATAGTATATATACGGGGTGGCCCAAAAAAATATTACCATTTTATGAAGCGCAATATTTTCTAAAACAGTAAAGCTAGAATCTTGAAATAAAAAGTAATGAAAATAGAATCTAGTTCTCTTTCTGAAAATATATGGTTTTATGATAATTGATGCCGTATTACTGCCGCTACGGGCTTATAACCAAAAAAAGTGGCAAATAAAAGTTGCTAATACCAGGAAACTTAAAAATATATTCTGTTTTAATAAAACTAAAAAGTAACAAAAACTCATGTTTTATTAATTTTGGGATTTAGCCGTTCTTTTTGTCTGATAATAATGGTCTGGATGTAATTCGTAGAATCACCATTTATTAACGGTTTCCAAAATGTAATCTTCCTGAAAATGAAATATGGTGATTTGGATAGAGAACATTCGCAGGCTGCTACTACAAATACTATTTTGAAATTCTCAGGCATACTGAACTTTATCATTGTAATGAAAATCAAATTAAGATATTCTTAAAAAGAAATTAACCAAGGCACAAAGTCATAAGACCGTAGCGGCCGTAATACGGCTCCGATTAATATAAAACCATATATTTTCAGAAAGAGAACAAGATTCTCTTTCAAACAGTTTTTATTTCAAAATTCTAGCTTCAATATTTCAGAAAATATTGCAGTTTATAAAGTGGTAACGTTTTTTGTCCACCCTTGTATATACACACAGGGTGGGCCAAAAAAATTCACCCCACTTTACTAATTGTAATTTCTCGTGATATATATAAGGTAGAAACTTGAAATAAAAACAATATTAAATTTTACTCAATTTTCCATCTACTCGTATATAATATTGTAATATAGTGTCAACAGAAGCTTACGAAAAAAAAGTTGCCAGCGTATGAAAAAATAACTGAATTTTTAAAATATAATTTTTCTTGAAAGAGGTGAAATTGATTTAAAAAAATTGTGAAACTTCATAATATTTTTCAAAATTACGAAAAAAATAAGTAACATTTCAAAATTTGTCCCAAAATAAAAATTATACTTCAATGAATAACGCATGCATTGATGGAGTGCTTTTCACATAAACCAGTAATAAGTCTATTATAAGGTACCTGATTGGTCTTAAAAATAATGTAGGACGAATTATTTCTAACATCTTATTTATTAACATTATTATGCCCCCTATGATCTGAATTCAATAGCATGATTATATATATATAATTCTTTATTGTTTTCAGATTTTACAATCCATAATAAAATAAATTCCTTGTATAATAACAATAATAACATGGTTCAACAAAATCTTAGTAAATAGGAAATAGTTTTTGTCTCCCATAAAATACATTTACTTCATATAATGCTAAAATTAATTCAGATGTATATATTTTGTATAAATTATCAGGTTTAAAATACGATAGTAATGTAGGACAAGAACAGTAAAATATTGTAAATAATAGGTAACATTGAGTTAAATTGATGTCATTATGGTAAAATAGTTTGTTCTTTTTCTATAAAATAATTAAAATTAATGTTAAGATATTTTATAATATAATTAAACATCTAGAAACGAATTAAAAGAATATAATAAAAAAGTGAAATGTTATTTCACAAGGAAAATTTTAAAGTCAATAGGGCAAACAGGGACGCCGAAATTCTTTTTTTGACAAAGGGTGACGAAACCGCACAGGAAAGAATGGGCCGTCAGAGACCGACTGCGAAGTGCCACCATAGTTGGCGCAAGTGAAAAACAAAATTGGATGTTCTCATTGCGCATTAATTGTTATAATTTTTCAGATAATAAATTCAAATGTGTTAAAGCATTTGTTACTTATCAGAAAACGTTATTTTTATCTGTTGAAATCCAATAAGATAATTTCATTGCATTATTACAATAGATTTTAAAAATATATTACAGAGAAATTGTCGAAATTAATTGCTCAAGAAATTCCAAACAAAAAATTCCTTCCTGTCTCGCTAACTCGATTTCATTTTTCAATTAATATGCAATATCTGTTTCCAGCGTATAATGTCTAAAGCAAACAGTTTATCCTAATATTTGATATTTGCATGAATGAAGGCAGCGACATTGAATTAGTCGCTATACTGTACTTGACTCATAATGTTTCATCGATATTTATTTACAGAAGATTGAACACATTATAATTTTATCCGGGTTCTTCACCTATTCAAAGGTTGAATGGTTTGTTATATAAACACCTACGCAAATTATAATCAGGAGAAGTATGAAAAATGGAGTATCTTTGAAGGTCTTTTGCCTGTATTTTTGCTGTTTTTCCTGATGCATTTCTAGGGATAACTTCAGAAACTTGAGGAAAACTTTACAGTTTTCTATATATGTATTTTCTTTATTGACTAAAATTATTATATAACCTGTGTGATACAAAACTTATTTTTTGGACTTCAATTTTCTGATTATTTTATTTGTCTCTGATCCGTCTACATTTCGCAAGCATAACTTTGACATCTTACATTAAAATTCTGTGGTATTTTTTGTTTAAATTCTTATTTTATTTTCATTTATTTTTATGTTACATATTATACGCGTATTATAAGCTGTACTATGTACAACAATATTCAAAATATATAAATATGTAACCCTCTGTATCCCGGGTCGACAGGATGACCTAGTACTTCAATAAAAATATTCTGAATCTGAATCTACATTAAAATTCACAATTATTATTTGAACAAATTTATATTATATAAAAAAGTATGAACTGTATTTAAAAAAATATATATTCACAAATATTACAGGGTGTAAAAAGTGTATCTTTACATTTGTACTGATAACTGAACTGAGATTTCACATTTCAGGATATTATTTAACATCGTCATACAGCTGCTGATAACTAACATAATTATGCAAAATAATAATTATCAGCCGTAAGAAATGCAGCATGGATTATTTTCTGACAGTTTCTAAACTTGTTATCAGTATCAATAATGATAGGCTGTATCATTCACAAGATTTATCGCATTGCAAAAAATCAACGGAACTATAGAAGGAATAATCATAACTCTATTTAATTTGCATATAAATTTCATAGAATTAAAAGTACGTTGATTCACGTGAATTATATGATAATCAAATAATATTATCTAGGAATTTATATAATTGAAATATATTCAACTTTACATTTT
Source organism: Campodea plusiochaeta (assembly GCA_034698565.1). Lineage (NCBI taxonomy): Eukaryota > Metazoa > Arthropoda > Diplura > Rhabdura > Campodeidae > Campodea > Campodea plusiochaeta. The sequence goes on along the minus strand of JAQIWE010002154.1, from coordinate 3,699 downwards.
TTCTTTATAATTGGAAATCAGAAAAATAATATCTTTAAGTCAAGTTCAATCCGATAAATAAATATTTAGATACATGTATAACTTTGTTCATTCTTCTAGAACTCTAGTTATGATTTAGCAAAATGTTAGGATTTAGGATATTCTTAATATTGGATTGCAAAGGAGGTTTTCAATTATAATCCTATTCTCTCTTCCTAATATAGAAACTTATACATCAACTGGATTAATGGTTAATTCTCCAGTTGTATGAGAATATATTTCTGTTCTCAAAAATTAATTAATATTATTTTGTAAAACATTTTTAAACTAGTACAGATTTGAATGGAGATGATGTGTTTCCACTTTCATAATATACATTAAGATTTATAGATACTCTAAATTATTAACAGTATTATAAGGCGGTTCCATAAAGAGTGTTCATGGTGATAATAACTCCCTCCGATAAAAAAAATGAAAAGAAAAGAGAGAGAGAGAGAAAAAAACCCTCAAATTTTGTAAATTTCTTCCAAGTTTTTCAGAGAAATATCTCCAATTTCACCTAATTTGTGAAAAATATTGCCAAACTAAGAAGAAATTACGTTTCAAAACCAAGTTGATATTTACATCAACGATCTCCTGAAACATGACTGCATCCTTCTATACAATACCTTGATGGAACTCTTGTAACTGCAATGATATCTCCAAATCTGAGTGTAGTAGCATCTCCAGTGTTATTGGTCGGATTATCTGTTTCTCTCTCTTTATCTTGTGATCCATAGATTGAAACAAGTAAAACTGGAGGATTGTCTTCAGTATGAGCACAACGGAAAACTAACCAACGCTTTTTCCATGCCTGCAACAATAGAATTGTATATTTTAGAACATATATATGTTAGTTATAATATTTCAGTTTTTCCGTATGGTGTCAATAGAGGGGCAATCGTTCTTTCTATGGTCAAAATGGGAAAGGACATATAAAGAGTAGGAATTACTTGATAAAGATAGAATCACAAATGAAAACTTAGCCATTACTTTCTTCAATATTTATAGTGAAGTCTAAACTGGTTCAAACCAACGCTATATATTTATTAAAGACCAGATCCGTGAATTTTTTTTACAAGATTTGTATTATAACCTAATAAACATAAAAACCGTTAAATGCTTTTAATTTTCGTTTAATGTGTAATTGCAAATATCTTAATTAAAAACAAAGTCTTACGGCGATCCATTGAACACTCCTAAGCCACAATAAGTACCATTAGAATACTGAGGGAGACTGTTGGTTAGAGACCTTCCCATTTCAGCATTTTACCGGAGTGGCGCTGATAAAGAAACGTTAGAAAGTGTATGGATGAAAATTTAATAATGGAAATATTGATATTAAGCTTAATTAATACTTATTATTTCAATTTTCAACTTGGTGAAAAGTTTTATATTACGCTATACCTCGTGTTGCAGTAATTTAAAAACATGTGCGGATCTGGTCTTTAATTGTTAGTTATAGACTAACGAAAGGAGAATAAAATATATCAAATTATCAAGTGTAAATAATAAACGTCTCTTCTCTGTGTAATAATTAGTGTATTACTCCAACTAGTTTCAAAGTGTCTGACACTTCCTCATCAGGTCTTCCTGTTATAATGAAGGTATTGTTTCCAATTGCTTGAAGAGTTCTTCGAAGATGAGAAACGGAAATTTCCCAAACTTGGGTCGAGATTTCTTTCGCGTGGCGCATCCTTTTATTTCACTACGATAAACTCCTTTGCTTCTGGTATTGAATGTATTGATAAATAACAATTTTTCGTTCCCAAAATAATATACTAACAGCAGTGGTGTAGCTAAGTTGGAACAGTATCGGTTCCGTGTCAGAGGAAAAAGTCAGTAACATCTTTCTTCTTCTGTGCCCTTCTCATCTGAAAATCTTGAAACTGCCTTTAATTCAAAGTCACAGGGGAATCGAAAGTTAATTAAATAAATAAATAATGCCTTTGTTATTTCACAGCGAAGTTAGGTGTATAAATTACCTCTACTGCTCAATTTGCTGATATTTTCCAAAAATATTGTAAATGAATATGGAATCATCAAACTTTTGAATAATAGTAATTCCTCTGTTAAATGTTGTTGATTTATTTCTCTATCTTAACATGTTTCAAGGCAATACACCTCATCTTCAAAAGTTAATACATATAGAAATAAAAACAAAAACGTGTACTCACGTCCGAAGATAACATAAAAAAGTTTTATGATTCCATATTGTAATAACCTCTGTTGCTCTCCAGTAAACTTTTTCATATCTTTGAAACGCAAATTTAAAATTTCTTCACTTCCCATATTTATCCTTTATTATATAATCAATAATGATTATGTTACTTTTCAAATGCAATTTTTTGAAGTCCAGCAGGAAATAAGGACGAAAACAATAATAGTTGAGATTATATAATTACGTTTCCGATTTTGCGCCAATTTGCAATAATAAAAGCGTGAAAATTATTATTTTTTCTTATCAGCCCTATTACAGTCAATTATTTTTGTATTATAAAATGTAGAAAATATAATTATTGAATACTGTTATAAGAGAACATTGTAATAATGCTGTACAGAGAAATTTCCGTCCTATTGCTTTTAGCATACTCTTTCTTTCTGGAGTTGAAGTCTTATTTTTTGCTTGTGCATTTTAAAGAAACTAGCAAAAAAAAATAAACATATGTGTGTTGATATCAGAGTGCAGCCACTGTGTAATATCACCATTATATTATTAATCATCATAATTTATATTGCCGTTCTGTCTGAAACTCTCAATCACAGTGAGGTAGTAAAGTATACCAGGAAAATGACATAAGTATTCAACTGAAAAGCTCTACACATGAATAATCTGCAAATTATTTAAAAGAATCAACGAAATGTAAGGTAGAAATAAAACACAATAATTGATATTTAGAAAACATTTCTTATGGTTTGTCTATGAAAGCAACAAAAAATCGTAATCTGTTGAAAGGTTAGTAACTTTTTTAGTCGAAAACCTTGTGGCAAAATTTGTTTTGTGAAACATTAATTAATATTATATTATTATACACCATAATCACTTTAATCAGATATTCAAAATTTAAAAACAATATATTTGTTTTGATGAACATAATTAAATGAAATAATTGATTGAAATTTGATTTGTGCCGATAACTAACTAATTTTTCAAAGTGTATTTAAAATTATGATCAAGACGATATTCTCTGTGATATTTTATACGAACGGGTATAATTATATATAAAAGGAATAATCGTAGTGCTTAAGCTGCCGAATTTTTTTTTTGGAATCCAGAAACCAGAAGGTTTAATTCCGCAATCTCATGATTACATCCTTCTTCTTATTGTTTTTCAAAGTCAGGCAGAAAATTGAATGTCATGAATCAGTCGAACGAAGGTTATACGAAAGGAATTCATTCAATCGTAATATAGATTAAAACAATATTTCTCATACTACATCATTTCTCTATAGCATATACTATAATTATTTTTCGGTATTCACATTTTTGACTACATTGCTATAGAATACATGCGAAAAATTGCATGAATTATGCGATGTCGGATTCTGGATTTTGCATATACTATTTTTTTAAATACTATATCATTATCCTTACTGTGTTCGAAAAAGTAAGTTCTGCTGTTATAATAATCCTGTGAACAGGTTAAAAAGGTGATGGGCCTATATATTAAAAACTCGCCA
>JAQIWE010002153.1:0-13858 GCA_034698565.1 Campodea plusiochaeta | reverse complement strand
CTGGTCAAAGAAAACAAATAAGTCAACAAAGGATTATCAATTATTGGAATGTCAGAAACACCCTTGATGGGTTAATCGATTTGGGTCCGGAAGATTTTGAAACACTATATCAATTTTCACTTTACTCTTTAAGATTCCTGCTGTTTGTAAGTAAACAAATCAACACATTTTTTTTGTAATTCGCAACAAAGGGGAAACCGGGGGACATCAAGACTGAGCAAAGTATAACATGTTAAATATGAATGAGGACTGTGCTGACGGTATATGAATGAAGACTTCACTGAAGGTACTTTTAATGTTTGATACTATGCCAAAGCATTATTAAACTTATCATTACAGACGTCTTTATTTATAAATAAGAGTTTATAAAGTCAAACAATTTAGTAAGGAAATATTCTAGAATATACCAGGTTTTTATAGATTTTCAGAGATTCAGTGGGTTTTCTTACTGATAATTCATCTTCAAAAATAGGGATTTTAAGAGCACAATAAAATACTGGATTGATGCTTTGTTTGCTATATATTATCATACAAACATTTTAAAAGTACACTAGACCTATGATTTTTAAATTTATTACCCCAACAGTTTATAATTCATATATAAAAATGTAAAATTTCATGATAAATACTAATTCATCCACTTACTTGTCTCCAAAGAAGAATGGTCTTCCAGCCAACCTCTTTGCCAAAGCAACACAGCATTGTTTAACATCATTCAAGATCTACAGGGAAAGTATAGCAAATTAATATTGCTTTAATCAAACTTACTTAATCAAACAAAATAATGTAAGAACATTTGGTTGAAGATTTGGAAAATAATTAAATTTATATTGTTATTTTTATTAATGACAATATATAAGTAACATGCACAACACTGGATATCATATACCATACAGTAATAATTTTACAAATGGGTTTTACTGCTGATCATTTTCAAAGATTTTTTTTACAGAAGTTTCCAAATCTGAACTTCTTTATATGAATTGCCAACAATGATAATTTTTTAAACATCTACTAACCTCTGACATCACGCATCGCTACAAACTGGCCCTCATTCGATGACATCATTAAAATAAATTTATCTTTATTTAAAAATTTAAAATACAGTTCATGTAAAAAATTTAAATCTAAATACTTTTAATTTTTTATCATGTCTTGATGCTTATCACACAAATTTCTAGAGATCCCGAACGCAGGCTTCCTCTACAAAATCCTCATAACAACTTTTGTCACTATCTTTTACTACATTAAAAGTAAAATTTTGGTTTATTTGAGAAGTAATGTTGATGATATTATGTTGTGATACTCTTGATATAGCCTAGTAGTTTACAGCACCACAAGTAAAGAACTCTACTACTAGGCTAAGAATTTGTATCAAAATAAATCACATACTTCTTCCTTTTAAACATACTCAATTAGAACACAGTGAACCTGAACTGCGAATACAAACCAAATTATCTCTAACACAAAAACATCCCATTTGAATCAAAGTATAAATGCACCTACCTCTTCCCCACTCTTCTCTGAGTACTTGAGTGTTTTGAGATAGAGTTTGTACTCAGTTCTTTTCATGCGAGGAAGAAAGAAACAGATTGGCCAAGTGTAAACAGATCCATAACGAGGTTTTGTGTAGCTGTTGTAGATCTTATCATCATACCATGTAATGTACAACTACAAGGGGGAAAGATTTGTAAATTTATAACAATTCAGTTATAGTGAATTGAGGATAACATATTCAAAACAATGTCCCATTTTTCTCACTCTTAATATAGTACTAAGGCTGGGATTGTCTCCAAGCTGGATATTTCAGATAGGATTCAAAATAAGCACAATTTAAAATAAGTATAATGTGATGGACTTTCATAGTTTTGCATCAGTTTAATAGTAATTGATTTTCTATTGAAAGTAGAGGAAATTTGAATTATAAAAAAAGGTAAGAATTATTTCAAACTAGTCCTAATTGAAAGCACCCAATTTTTTACTGAACTTTTTATCAAAAATTACTTATCTAAATAGATGAAATAATTTAATGTTTTTGTACTATTGTTAACAAATTATTATGTAATTCGTTTAACTATTAATTATTGTATAATGTGCATCATGGGCTTCCGCCTACACACATTTGGTTTGATACCATGGAATAAATAAATAAATAAAATAGAAGACAGAAACCTTTCCGAAGTTCTGAGGCAAGAAAAGCATAAATTTTATTGAAACACTACAAATTAGTGTACGGTATCCATTTTTATTTAGATAATGTATGCATCAGTAACTGTACTTCCTTACCTCTGCAACAGAAAGAACATTGTGTACAAGAGACATGAAAGCGCGAATATCAGACTTCTCAAGATCATTCAAGTTGCTGGATAAGCTAATGCCCTGAAGAAAAAAAATGAATAATATAATTATAATATAATGCTATGTTTATTTTCTTATATTTTTTAATAATATTTTATCTTACCCGACTGTGAACAAATCCAACTATTGGTTCTAACTCAGACAGAACAAAAGAACCACACTTCAGCATTGGTACCCTACCTGAAATGATGAGAAAGAAATTTTCAGAAGAACTTCATACAGGTACAAGAAGTACATTTTTTGTCTTTTTACTTTAAAATATGAAGATGTTTGTACTGTAATGCAGGTTTATGTACATTATAATTACTGCAGTACTTTTAAACACATTAATTGGATTAAGCGATTCAATATAAATATATAGGCCTATTTTGTCTGAGAGTGTAATTACAGAAACTAGGGTATAATGATAAATTATTTAAAATACTGAAACATTCCTACTGTAATATTATGATAAGGCTAAAAGTTCAAAGATAGGAATCAATTATCTTCTGGAAATGCACAACACCATTTTCGTTGCTGTTCATGTTTCAAATCCCTTCAATTTTCTTATTCAATTTATATTTGAAGAATGAAATTCTTAATTCATGAAGGCAAAAATAGCATTCTGAACAATATTGATGAAAAAATTGGATTGTGTGTTACTGACATCAAGTTTAACACTACAGTAGTACTAGTAGGCTTATACGAAATTTGCATATAAACACAGCTTACGAGGGAACTTCATGAACTGTCCCACCCCGATTTTCATGAGACTTGGTGAAATTATTGGCCTATCTGCATTGATCACAGAAATTAAATTATAGCTGCCCATACGAAGGTTTGCTGATTTTATACGAGGGCAAAGTTCTGAAAAATAACTACTTAAGTGTACCATATTGATAACAAATGCAAAATTTTGTTTTTGAAGTTACAGATGTGAAAATTTGGTATGATGCACTTTTGTTAACAGTGAAACACTCCACGAAATTTCTAACAAATCCATTTGGTACTTTTTGTGCAGTCAGCTTACAAAATTGACATAGGTTTCACCACCTCCAGCATGTTCCAATGATTTTAAATGGGATATGTGTCAACTACAAAAAATTACTACACAAAAACGACTTAGTAGATTTTTCTGCAATTTTGAGGGGTTTTTATATCTGGTTAAGGTATAATCTATTCAATTTTTAAGTTCCTAATTTAAATTTTTCTTTTCTACTGCCTATAGCACAATGCAATTCTACAGTTTTTGGAACTTTAACCTTATATAAGACGTTTAAAGTATTATTTTTCCATTAATGTACTCCTAAAACACTACACATATGAAAATTTTGGTAGTATCTGGAGTACATTTATTTTTCAGGTTTTGGAACTTATGGGCAGCTATAATTTAATTTCTTGATCAGTGCACATACGTCAATAATTCCACCAAGTCTCATGAAAATCGGGGTGGGACAGTTCGTGAAGTTCCCCTGTTAGTATTATTCCTTTTAAAACTACAAAGTGTTACCATATTACTTACCAGATGGTGACATATGTTCAGCATTGCTACACTGTACCAGTTTGAATGGTAAATGGCACATATGCAAATACGTCTGAACACTTAAGCTGGCAGCAGTATCATTCAATAAGATCTGACTGGTGTTCAAAGGCTGATACAGTTTCACATCTTCTGGCCAAGGCTCATGAGCTAAAACAAACAGACAAAAAAAGGTTATTAAAGTGATTATAAGTGTTGCTATAAAGTAAATGTGTTCATGTTTTATAGTTAGGGCGTGCAATACCGGAGTGTTTTTTAATACCGGTATTTCGGTATTCAAATATTGTAAAACAGGGAAAAACGGATACCGTTTTCAGAGAATTAAAACACGTTTTTTAAAAGAAAATGTTTGAAAACTCCACAAAATAGACAGTATAAGAAACTTTTTTGAAGTTTAATGCGTTGATATGTTCACTTTTCTTCCGATAGACAGTGGTGGTGATACGATAGAAAATCTGAACTTTTAATTTTACAAAATCGTGAGATTTCCGTGATTTTAAAGAGCAAATTGAATAATAAATCAATAAGCGACTAAAATCGCCATCTATTGCCCTATTGGGATAGAGATAGTTTTCTTTTATTTATAGCATCATTTTTGTATTAGAAAAAAGAAAAGTCAATTCCAAATAAATATCTCTGTAACATCACTAGATGTTTGTACGTCCTCTTTGATAACGCCACATCGTCGTTCCTGATAAAGAACGTTCCTTGTAAAGCCACATCAGCAATCGCAATAGGAACACGTAGTTGTTATCGGAAAATCAACGTCTGCAATTCGGATAAAGACACGTAATCGTTCCCGGTAAAGCCACGTCAGCAATCGCGATAGGGACATGTAGTTGTTCTCGGTAAATCAACGTCAGCGATTCGGATAAAGACACGTAGTTGTTCCTGGTAAATCAACGTCAGCGATTCGGATAAAGACACGTAATCATTCCTGCTAGAACCACGTCAGCAATCCCAATAAACCTACGTCATCATTCCCCATGTCATATCATCCCCGATAACATTACTTTGCACACAAAAATATTTGTTGTTTCATAAACCATTATCGACAATATCTGGTATTCCTAATCCATAGTTCATCTGAACTAGGTTCATACTACATTTTAACCTGCTATGCTTGACTAGGTTTAAACTAGCTTAGCCTAGTCTGTAGCGAAATCTTGACTTTCGTTGATAACCTATCCTAGTACTTATGTCTTTGCAAAGAGGCAATGTCACCAGTCTAGCCTGATCCTGTATAGGCCTAGTCTTAATTCGCTGTAACAGCTCTACCTTTAGCCTAGACCTAATAAAACATAGTCTGTTTAAGATGATGTAATTGTAAAACCAACAGACCAATGACTCACTAGAAAAATTTAGAATAGGTCTAGACCAACTGGTTGGATACCTCATGGCTTGTCTTGTTCATAGCCTAGGTCTAGGCTAGTACTTACTGTAGACTACATTTTGAAACAAGACAAGCTGATCTGCTAATGGGTAGGCTACAAATTTTCAACAAAAACCAACAAACTGAATGCTAGAAACAATTAAGACTACTTTACCTCCAAGTTCTACTGCTACACTTTCCATTTCTTCTCAGTTTTTCACTCAACAACTCTTATTTACAAAAATAATTAATATTTTGTACTTCCTTGCATTTTTACAGACTTCCAGCAGAAGGTAAATTCCCGGAATTGAATGTGCACGTGGTCTAAGATGAGCACCACAGTCGACATAAACCTGTACCGCGTACACAAACGAATGGATACACATCAACTATTTTTGTATCGAAATTTAAAAATATGGAGGGAAATCGAGGATCAGGGATTAAACAGTTAAAAGAAGACATGAAAAAACTGGAATAGCCTATTGAATATAAAACCAAATTACAATATTATTCAGATACTTTTGCCGTATTTTATAGGACTCGCTAGCAGATATTCAAGCAATAAATATAATTATCGTCTTATACAGCATGAAAATATAAGTTAATTATATAAAAATATAATTATTGTTATTGCTGTATATTCTGTTTCGGGATAAACTACCCTATCCCTGATGTCCTTATTTTTTCATATCATAAATAATAAAGTATAAAAATCGTATAATAAGCATATATTGGAATATTTATTTCTTAAGAAAATCATTTTTTTATTATTATACCTAATTATTTTTTAATTCACTTTGTATAGTTTCATTTCTTGCTAATTTTTGTCTTCAGTAAACCAGTAATTATATTAATCACTACAGTAGTACAGTTATAAGTTTGTGGTAATGTTTTATATACAGGGTGGCCCAAGCGCGATTTCTCCGATTTGCATGTACAAAGTCACCGATTTTAGTCCGTTTTTGCATTTTGCAAGTACAAAATCACCTATTTTAGGCCATTTTTTGTACATTTTTCATTAAAAATTGTTAAGTTTTTTTTTTTTTTTACTTTTTTAAAGTTTTTTTACTTTTTAACTGAAATTTAGCTATATTTTAAGAGACTTTTCACTTTTATTTCTTTTATTTTTTCCCAAAAAAGTTAGCCTCAGGGTGGGGGGGGGGGGGTGATGCCCCCTCCCCTGTCCTCCTAAATGACGCCTCTGAACAGAAACCCTCCAACTGTTAATTTTTCTTTTTCGTATATAATTGTTTGTATTTTGTGTTATTATATTTTTTTATACAATTGTATTACGGGCCTACACGTCCTCATACTTTAATTACTAAAGTAATTATTATTATAACTGATTTAGGATACAACTTTACGCCAGAAAGATAGCTATCACCATACAACATTAAAAAAATAACAGCGTAATACCTGAAAAATACTTCATTATATCTAAGTACGTCATATTATTATAGGTTACCTACGTCATATTATTATAGGTTACCTCACCTGTTACGACAAAAGAATCTAAATCGTAATTTAAAACATGATCAGGTCCTAAGCACTTCATAACGATACGAGTTAGAAGATATTCCACTTGTATACTATTCGTAAATTGTAACAGTACGAAGAAAAAAAAACACGTTCAAATTGCACTGTAAAATAACTTCACATAGGCCTACAAATTGCAGTGAAATAACTTACCACTACTAGTAGTAGAATATCTTTATCGTACAAAGGTTTTATATATTTAAATTAAATACACTTTTTGAAGTTTAACAATAACAATAAAGGAATTGTATTTTATACATTTTGCTATCTTATTCTTTTTTATTTGTTCAAACATTCGGTAGAAAATATAAAAAATATTATGATTTAGAAAATTAACGTACATTAAAACCTCAGCAGCTGTTCAGTGCAGTATATTATTCTTATTCCTCATTCCAAAAAGTTAGGGATGGGATCTGTTGGAGTTCGCAAAAATTCTTTTTCTTATAACATTTTATATTCATTACTATCATTAGTAGTTTAACGTATTGTAGATCAAAATTTAAAAATTCATTTTCTGATTTTCATTTGATATTTAATCTGCGTTTTTGTCACAAAAAATCCAAGTTGAGAGGAAGCGAAATAGAAATATGCGTAATACGTTTCAAATGACTGTGCCAACTGTCCTATTGCATTCAAACTGCTCTTTGTTTCTTAAAGTCGTGTATCTTCCAAATGAACTGGAAAAATATTCAGCTTCATCTTGCGAGTTGCGACTATACAATCTTTTAGAGCAAAGTAATTTAAAAAAGTTGTATCTATTTCTATTTAACCTTTACGGATTTTCTTATAATAGTAATAAATCATAACCGATTTAAATATTTCCATTCTTTTACCATTAATAATAATATCTAAAATACAAATTCATTAAAAACCGAGATAAAATATAAACACTTAATAACACCATTCATTCTTGTCGAACAGATAACAATTTTTGCAATGAAACAAACCTTTTAATTCACCTCACGTTTATTTGAATGCCACATAATCATTAGTGAACAGTTTAATTAATCAGAAAGAATAAAAACAACTTCTTCTAATCCACCAGTCGATGGCTTATACTCTCATCATAGTAACATCAATTAATCTCTTGGTAACATCAATGTGTGTAATACTGTGAGCAGAGATAATGTCAGCAAGCAATTTCTAAATCTCTTTAATGATTGGTAAACTATAAACTGATCCATAGTACAGTTGCAATAATTGGTAGCATGAGGTTGATTGTACCACTAATGTATTTGTTTCCTAATGAAGGTTCGGGTGTCGGTTTAACTGTTGTTGTTTTGTTTGCTAAATGGAGAGCGTAATTTATGCTGCGAAGTAGTGGGTATTGAACTGGGGAACATTTGGGTACGAAATCATCTGTGTCGATTGACCATATCATCATTCCTCTCAGTCCCATTGATGAAGCGAATTCAACCTGCAGAAAGAAGTGTTAAAAAAATCAGAGGAATTATCTATGACATTGTATCAGCATATAAAGGGAAATAACCACTTTTTTTGCAGTCATTCATTAATATTTCCATTCCTCAGATTTTTCAACGAAAGCTTCACAAACTTGAACGATAATTTATATATATTTAATACACTAGATTCTCTAAAGTGTTCTGCATGCTTTTGGGAAAATGATATCATAGAACACGTATTAATACACTGTCAAAAATATTTCCAAGGTAGAATAGAAATTATTGCTGTTTATTCAAAACTGTCAATTGATTATAGTGGGACAAATATATACTAGTTCATCAGATCGTACCAAAGAAACAAATAAATATAATTAAATCCAAACTGGATAGAAGTGTCTTTATAAAAATACAAAAATTAAATGTAAAATAGTAATGGGGTAAAAAGGAAACAAAAATGTCCTAAATAACAAATAAACTCAATCGATCAAAAAGTCAATATATTATTTTTTGTACCTTTTTCGTTAAGCTTTCACTATCATCATATCCCATCCATTTGTCATCTTTATAAGCGTAAGGGATTTTCTGTTCATCAGACCACACTCTCGTCCAACCATCTTGAGTGCTTATTGTTTCACAGATCTGTAAAGAAAGTATTTCGATTAGTGACATTAACACATGACATAATCCTCTTCAATTTTTTCAAATTTGGTGAAACTTCATTGGAGCTAATTTATGATTTATCAAATTGTTTAATCTTGCTGAAATCGTCATTATTGCACATTTACACTTGCTTCTTTTATAATTATTATATTGCTTCCTGCTGTTTACTTAATTCTACAAAAAGCGATACTGTTTTGAATGTATAATACATCACCGAACTGAGAAACGTTATTTTATAGAGGAGTATATATATATTTGTTCATACAGTAAACATCGAATAAATTGTAACTCCAGAAAGAATCAATTTTCCAGATTATCTTCTATGAATTATCCTCTGACAGTATTGGTATATAAGGTAAATCAGATGAGACTATACGTTTAGTAATGATATGAAATGATATATTTCTCACCTCATTATATCCAAGAAATCCATTTTCTTTCGTATATGGTCCCATAAATGGTTTGTCTTTATCAATTGGAGCTCCTAAATCTGTATTATTTTTCTCTTTCAGTACAAATACTCTGCCATAGAAAGGAACTCCTAATACCAACTTGTTTGCTGGTACACCGGATTTTAGGTACATGTTCACAGCGTGTTTCTGAAAACAGATCAGTAAAGGTAAATTCAGAGTTACTGTGGTCCACAGTCTGTGGATACTATGTATATTATAACATCACCTTGGCACAGAAATTCTCGATATAAATTATCAAGATCTCCTGTTAGTGAAGTAGTCAAATAGTGGTATATAGTACTGAGATTTCAGGAAACAAATTATTTTTAATGGTTAAATTCAGTCCACATGACTGGAATGTTATCTTCAGGAACTATTCGTTAATATTACTGTGTCCCGCCGAAAGGAATGAATTAAAAAAATAAAAAAATGCGAAAAAATGTTTTTCCATATTATTTTCATTTTCAATCACAGTTTAATACGAACTTTCAATCTACTTTTTTCATAGGAATATTTTAGTGGCATCCATTCCGCTTGTCATACAGAATCATTCCGTATACTGGTACAGTTGTTCTATTGTACAGTAATGTTGGGGTGTATATGTGTAGATGCTGAATAAAACAATTACCAGTTGCGAGCCTTGCGACAATACTAATTGGGCCATCAAAAAATGTCGCTATCTTATATTAAACTAACTAAAGTAGTGGTTTTATGTCAAATTAATTCGCCCGTTTTTTGTTATTGTCATCATTAAATACATTATTGTTCTGATTGCTACACCAAGTATGAAAGAAATCCGCTGAGTAAAACGAGCAACGGCATTGCTGCAACACTTATTACAAACACCTCTTTATTTAATAACTTTTCAAGTTATATCACTGCTGCTACTATTGAAAAGAACCTTCTCCATAAAATAATATATAACAAAATCGCTATAAATTGATGTTCTTACTGAATTGAGTGTTTTGTCATATGGTCTCTCATCCTGTCGGTCTTCTAGAGGTGCATTATGTCCAACAGAATTATCCCAAATTCCATGGAAGTCATAAGCCATCAAATGAACATGATCGAGTAAATTTCCCAGAGCTTTTAGATCATAGGCATTCTGAGCTGTAGTTGGAGAAGCAGACAGAGCAGCTGTTAGAACGTATGCTTTAGGAGTAAAAGCAGCCTTTAATTCCTGAAATTGAATATTGAGTATATAGCATTGATGGTTATAAATTGAAAAATATAGTATAGTTGTTATAAATTTGAGAGAATATAATATTAGTTGTTATAAATTTGAGAGAATATAGTATGGTATAAATTTGAAAGAATATAGTATTAGTTGTTATAAATTTTATTCTGACTAACAATTAACGTACCTTCACTAATTTTACAAAGTTTTCTTTGTCTTCTGGACGACCTCCTCTGCTTGCTTCAGCAGGATACTCCCAGTCCAAGTCCAATCCATCGAAATTGTACTCTCTTAGAATGAAAAAAACTTTTGTTAATGACATAATAAATATAATGTGCTGGAAGACGTATGAATTTATTTGTGTATTACGCAATTTATGTAATTTCCACGTTCAAAATCATATTTGAACTTTTTGAAAACAGCATGAGCTATAACAAGAGCTATATTTTCTTCGTATTTTTATTTTTGCAACAGTAAAAAGCCATTTTCTTCACCCAATATAATTATATTGAGTCCTATAAATATTCAAAAGCACTTATGACTTATAAATAAAAGAAATTCTTTCGGTCATACGTATGTGTAATATTATATAGCATCATTTTTCTCTGATCAAATACATTCATGGTCTCATGCTGCAAAGTAATGAAAAATAAATAAATATAGTGACTTACTGTAGGAATTTCATTACACTGGTAATGAAAGAGGCTCTATAATCTTTGGATGCTGCCATTGTTGAAAACCCTTCTGCTCTTTCATTCCATCCTCCAATAGCTAAAAGAACCTTTAATTTTGGATGAACTGATCGAAGACCAGTCATTTTCTTGTACCATCCTGAAATATAGACACAGTACCTCAGTAATTTGGATTGTTATTAATATATAACAGTAATTCAGCAAATCATATTTAAAGTTCTGTACACCCATGTAGGAAATATATACGCAGGAATCAATTTTCTTTATTTCTGTTCAAGATTGAAGATGTAGTTAAATTATTGGAAAATCAGAGATAGTGAAGGGTATAGTAAAATTTAGCAGCACTCAGCCTCTCAGTGTTATTATAAAGTGCAATATTTGATTCTCGATTATCCTGCTCGAATATTCGGTATCTATAATCCAACATACTCGTAATTTAGGGTAGTACCACATAAATCATAATAATTGAACCACATCATGAACATGATCCAGTGAAAACAAAAACTGGTGCTATTTTTAAACAGTTTTTTTTAGCAGAAACTGTGTCATAAATACATTATTTTTAACAACAAAATGTAGCGATTGTAAAATTCATTTCGGACATTCCAATGATATTCAATTTTTTAATGCTGGTCTTTTTTAATGTAATACATCTTATAAGAAGTGTTGTACACAGATAATTTTTCAACTATTTACAATCATAATTATATTATTTACCAATAATTTGTTTATAATGGTGCTCAAACATTAGATCAATCCATATTTGAAATCATTTTGAAATTAATATGTTTTATACGTTCAACAAATTTCAATAATAGCTTCCTAATTGTACATGGAAATTAAGCAGTGGAATAGTGGATGATCAAGCTTAACAGAAAAACTTCTGAATATAGGATGATAATGACTCTCGTATAGTCTCCTTTACTGTAACGACATATTAGTGACAATATTATATCTACTACCAATTTCATACCTTTTCCATAGTCTTCTGTGAGATCAAGGAATGGGTCTTTACTTTTGATGGTAAAAGTAGTATTATCAAGTCCTGCAAAACTATATACTAAATGTGTACATAATTTGGGACGTATATCGTCCAAATCAAATTTTCCAGGTAGAGGACGGTAAGTAGCCCAGGTACCAATGTAGCATACTACTACTTTGTTGTGATTTTCAGTAGCTGAAAAGAAAAGTATAATTTATATAAGAAATCGTGGAAGCCCATAACCTGAGATTGTTGATAATTCATATTCGAGAAGGCTCTATACTCAGACAGTAATGCAGAATTATTCCGTAAATTTCCAAGTTTATTGGAAACTCATTTTCAAACGTGTTACAAATTATTTGTAACACGTTTGGAAACTCATAAACTTGAAAATTTACTTTTGTTTACTAATTACTTTTGTAAATGAATTTACAATAAACTTGAAAATTTACGGAATAATTCTGTATTACTGTCTGAGTTCTTGAATATTCTTGAATATGTATAATTTATATATTTGTTGTAGAAGTAAATTGTGCTAATCTGAGAGGATATTATTTGAAAATATAACATACTAACAAGGTATAGTGTACCGAGAAAAGATCTGAAGAGTTGTATAATTTTTTATATTGACCTGCTGTGGAGATCCTTCACTAATGATTTCAGATGGGGATAGCATAATATGTTTTGCCTACATTTTTCAAAAATTTCAAAATTTCATGATCAAAATTTAAAAAAATTGAACTCGTCATGTTAAACATTTATGACAGGAAAGGGAAAGGCGAAGGAATGCAATCGTCCCCATCGATAGTACTTTCTATGTGTTAAAACCAACAAATCATACATTGAAGTTACCCATAAAACTATTAATAGATCCTTATATTATAATTAAATGTTCTGCTCCACCCAAAAATATTTCGCTTTCTTTTTGCATGACATTATAATCGCGATTCATGACATTGATTATAATGTTGTTTTGCAAAAATGCGCTCAAGTAAATAATAAATAAATTAATGGCGGTAGTTTAGTCATTATTTTATTGTAGACAAAAACAATATCATTTTCCGTTTTAATAATAAAGAGCTTTGAACTTTGATGGGAAATAGTGTGGGCGGAAAAGTTCCTTTATAAGATATAAGGCAGAGAATATAACACACCTGCCTGAGATCAAACGAATCTTCAACAAGTACAGTACTTTCCCGGATATTATATCTTTATATAGTAATTCCGCAACGGGTTAATAAATGATTGTTTGACAAGACTTTTTAATTGTCTGTAGATTGAATTATTATATTTAAAAAGGTTAATATTAAAATAACGGAAAGGTTAAACGAAATATTTACACAAACATATTTAGACTTGTCGTTTTTTTTTTTGTTTTTTTAAGAGATTTCCTATAATGTCGTTGTAGAAAAAATAGAAACAATATAGTCTTAATATTTTTTGGACAAACGACTTTTATATATATAATATTAAAAAAAGTTTAAAGAAATATAATTTTATATAAATTTATTGTAAAATAAAATATAACATTGTTGTATTTTCTTTGCTGTAATCGAAGTCTTTGGCAGTTTTCATTCATTTATATTCAGTGACTTCAACAGGATCAGGCGCGGATACAGGGGGGGGGGCGTAATCAAACTGAAAAAGTCGGAAAATTTGATTTAAATTTGTTTAAATATTAGCAGAAATGATCTAAAAATAGCGAGT
>JAQIWE010002152.1:0-13859 GCA_034698565.1 Campodea plusiochaeta | reverse complement strand
TTACAGATATTGGTTCAATGTCGTTTCATTCCTCGGACGAAGTATAACTGATGAGCCTTAAGGAGGTGAAAGTTAAAGAGGTGTCTTGTTTATCGTTGTCCTAGTGACTATTCATCCCGAAAGCAAAATTTCAATAACTTTAAACGTATTTATTCGTGAGGACAGACTCTGTCAACCGATAAATAACCATGAATTCTAATCAAGTAAGCTTTCATCAACTTTTAAGTTATATGGATACATTTTACTAAACTTACTGTATAATTATCGGGCTTTTCGTTTTTCGCTTTTTATCCGTATTTTTATTTGTAGATTCTGACAGTAAACTGTCCATCTGTTCATGAACATTCTGTTCAGTCATTGCTGCTGAAATAAAGATAAAATTTTAAAAAAATATATAAATTTATATGAATGAACAATACACAGCGTATCTTTCTATTTTCCATGTCAATAAAAACGGTATATAAATTATACCTCACTAAATGACTTGGTTATGTCAAATGTAAATGACAATATAATATTGATCTTGAATAAATTATACATATTCCATGCTGATGTTTCGGGCTAAACATGCCCCCCCCCCCTAAAAAAAGGGGGGAGGGGAGACGGAAATATTAATTGTCTTCACCAATCATCATAAAGAAGTCTTAGTTCATAGTTCACTTCATGCTATAGGAAATAATTCCTGTGGCATCAATTATTGGAGTTGTGCATTTCATTCGACACTAATGCACATTCTAAAGTGTTACAAGGATTGCGCAGACACTGTTGTTTCACTTAGAGAGTTCCAGGTGGAAATAGCCCTGATTGCGAAACTTTTTAGGGTCGAAGTTTGATTCGCACGGCGTTTAAAAAGCTGGCTCAAGGCTGTAATTCACACCAGCAGAGGCGTCATTTAGGGGGGGCAGTGGGGGGCCATGGCCCCCCCTGAGGTTTAACTTTTGAGCAAATTAAAAAAAAGAAGGGAAAAACTAAGAAAAAAAGTGACAGTCTCCTAAAATATAGCTAAAATTCCATTAAAAAGGCAAAAAACTTACAAAATATAAGAATTTTTAATGAAAAATGTAAAAAATTGTGTAAAATAGGTGATTTTGTGTTTGCAAAATGCAAAAATTGCCTAAAAACGGTGATTTAGTACATGTAAAACGTAAAAATTTCGGCCGTCGCAATTAATTTTCTTTCACTTTCAGTTTGGCCCCCCCTTAGCAAAAGTTGAAATGACGCCCTTGATTTTGAAAACTAAATTCAAACTGAACATAATTATGATTCAACGTAAAGAAAATGATATAAACGTATAATTCTTGAGAGGGAAGGTTAAATGACAAACAAATGGCGAGGATTGAAATTTAGAGATCGTGTGTCGATATATTTTATTAATTATACAATGTTAATATTAAGATGGTTTTACCCCTAGCGGTCGATACTACAATAAATACACAAATAAAAATTTGGGCAGATGTGGGAATCGAACCCGACGCCCTCGCTTTCCGAGTGAGCACCTTAGCCACTTGGCCAACCTGCCACACCATTTGTAATCATGCTTTAAATAATATTAACATTGTATATTGTCCCCCT
Source organism: Campodea plusiochaeta (assembly GCA_034698565.1). Taxonomy (NCBI): domain Eukaryota; kingdom Metazoa; phylum Arthropoda; class Diplura; order Rhabdura; family Campodeidae; genus Campodea; species Campodea plusiochaeta. The sequence goes on along the minus strand of JAQIWE010002152.1, from coordinate 12,287 downwards.
TTGCCTTCTCTAAATACTATTAATTAATTATATATAATTTATTTCTATTTATTTGGTATAAATTATTTTAACAAAGAATATTACGCCTTTGGAGCGTGTTTTATGTATGTCTAATAGAAAATATCTCGCTTGAAGTTTCATTGATTTAAAGTTAAAAAAATATATATTGACATTTTTCGTTATATCATAATTATTATAGATTTATGGTCATAAATAGCAATTCTACTGTATAACAATAAGTATAATTCCTGAAGATCCGAGAGACTGAACTGATTCATTTTTTATCACTTGTAATTTTGCATGATATTATAACAACAATTATTAAAGCTAAAGCCCGGAAAGCTTGGAGACGTGGGTTCGATTCCCACCAGAAGCATGAATATTTTTGCCATTAATAATTTACTATGTAAGGTGTATGTCTATCTATTTATTTTCGTTGCATGATATTCTTTTTTTGTTTTGATAGTAAATAAACTAAAAACAAAATGAATAGTAATTGACAAATCCACTATTTAATATAATGGGAATTGCGGATATTATAAAATTTCACAACGTTTTAACAAAAAAATTACCTATTTTAAAATTTTATGTTCAGTGATATTTCTTGTGAGAGTAGTGTATACAATCTATTTAAAAGTTCGTACTGGATTTGTGAGCTATGAGTATATTGTTGATCATTTTAATAAATCAAATAGTAAAATAATGAAACTAAATTAACGCCAGTTTTCAAATTTTAATTTATTATATAGTATGAAATAGTCGGAAAATTAGAAGATTATATGTACTATAATTATATACCAAAAAGAGCAGCACTATATGTATCTATATACAAACTTATAAGATAATTAATTTACTTTATTAAAGAAAGTCGTTTCTATAAACATATGACACTATATTACGGTTTCCAGCTGTTTGTCTATAACCTTATACGGGTTACGTTGTAAAAGAAAGAATAATATTTTTTTTATTTTACAGTTATCACTAGTAAGGATTTTTTTATTTTGATAGAGAGATGACGAGATGCATGATAATATTTAAAATAATTGACACTTCATGAGTGTTATAGATTTACAGTTGTGAGCTGCACATTTCAATTTTTTTTAAATGGTGTGTAGTATTTTTATTAGGAATATAAATTCAGATTTTTTAAAATTAATTTTATTCATTCAAATAGAAAGAAACGTTTCTTTCATTTTACAAGAACTGTCACTTTTCCTATTAGAAATTCAATTAAGAATTAAAATAATCAGCTCAACCAAACTATAATCAACGATCACGACGAGGTCTATTCGATGCCATGCTTTAGCCATCTGAGTAACTGAGATCGACACATCTTTCTCAGTGCAATAATTACTAGTCAAATGGAAGCAATCAAATTGTACATAAGAAAAATAACATTTGAAACAGAGCTATGATCTTTCCAAGGATCTTTATTAATCCATTATCCAAAAACATTCTCAAAGTGACGTAAATCGTTTTCTTAAAGGGTTACCTGCAGCTAAATTGACTTTTCTGATATTATAACATAATATTAGTCTTCTTGATATAAATAACTCATATTATTTTTCTTACCTCCCAAATATCGCCGGTTTTGGAGATATTCACCTCAGAAAATGCAGAAAATAAGCTGCAAGGTAGCGGAGCAAGCGTGGCCCAAAACAAGACAACTACTGTTATGTGAATAAAATGATCAATTTGCATTATTGTTAAATGAGTTTTGCTACTTCTTCATTGATATGCTCTGATATGTGCTTCTCAGTGACTAATTTGCATATATTCGCAAGGTAGCGAAGATAAGCAGTTCAATTTGTGCTACCTTATAGAACTTATATCAACTTCTATAAATGGAAATATCTCTTGATCCGTTGGGTCAAAAAATGTCAAACTTTTTTTTAATATTTTTTAGTAATGTAAGGTACAAGAAAATAACAGAAAATGAGAAATTCATTATCTGCAGGTAACCCTTTATGTTTTATAAATAAATAGAACTCCAGCATTTCTTTGATGCCAACGGGTACAATTTTTTGTCAAGGCAGCAATTATTTTTGCTCTCATTCATTGTTTCGTTCTGATCAGATTAACTTACATCATTTATCATCCTTTTAAATACTATGTAAAGAGGGATTTAAATGGAACAGCTTTTATTTTGCTCTACCTAGTAATATCAAAATGGCGTAAACATTGGCTCAACTAGAAAGAAATCTACATTTTGACAAATACATCACTATCTTAATGTTATCTGATGGTAAATAAAATATGCATTGGTTTTGGTATTCTATTCTGGAATTATCACCGACGAACGCAATACATAATTTTATTGAATAATATTTTTTTAACAATGGAATATCTTATGTGGTAAAGGATCTTTGTTAAAAACTATTTCATATTGGTAATACCTGAACCGATTTATCGTTAATACGAGCCATATATATAATGACGATATATTTATGAACAATTACAGGTTTTATAAATATATCGTCATTTTCTTTTTCAGTGTCATTACCAACAATAAGTTATATCATACATAGAAAGCACCATCATAACCAACTACACTAAAACCATGAAATAAAACATATACTCGTAGAATACTATGTAATATTCTCAATTCCAAAATTCCATCTTGTGAGTCATGTTTCCGTTCCTGAATTGCAATTCCCCTTCTCCTCTTTCCACCCACTTTCTTTCGATTCTCCAATGGAATCTACCAAGTGGCCTTATCGCTGTAGGGCCCTTGTATATTGCGTTACATAACGCATAGGATAACACTCAAAGGAAAAATTCTTTCTACCAAATCTCAGATTTTTTTGTATGAAGGATGGACAAAAGCAACACCTTTGAAAATTCAATTTGGTCGTTGGGAAATTTCTTCCTTTTCCCCCCTTCTAAAACCTCGATGACCTTCTATACTTGAAACTAGACTGAATATATAAAACTAACAGTCTAATAGAGCAAACTGTTTGGTTCTATACAGTGTATTATAGATCTATGCTGTATGCATTTGACGTTTTATGTTGATGTGTCCAATCCAGCTCACTTTTACCACAAAGCTTTTATGCTGATATAACCCAAGTTTTAATTGCATACGAGTGCAGTAAACCAGCGTGTGCATTTGCTGCTCACATAATTTATAATGGATATGCAGATTCCAGTGACCCGCATTGCTTTTAGAATTATGACAAATTATGTTTGTGATTTATTTTTATATTCTCTATGGTTTGTGATATATGTCCCATTTGAATGTATGTGGTAAAAGCTGCCCCTAAATTATACGCAGATTTAATACGCTTTCAGCAGAAAGGTTTGCCAGTTATATTATGTTCAATTAATGAGGAAATAGGTTACAATTTTTCTTCCGATTATAGGAATTCAGTATTGTTTTAATCCATAAAGTTGCATCTAAAGTTTCTAAAGCAATACTAAGCCAATGATTGTTTTTAAAACAGGATAATACGACTTCAAAAGTTTTCATAATTGACGTAATTTAAACTTTCACCTTACAAATAAACTATACTTTAAAGGTATTATAGAATTAACAATTATCAATCAATCGGAAAATAGGTGTTTATAGGGAATTATATATACACAAAATTGTTATTATTATTTTTCGAATCACTCTGAATACATGATGTAATTTTTATGAATAATTTCAATCGATAAAAGAATATCAATATTTTTCTCCAATTTCGTCATTGTAATTTCTTTGTGATAAATGATATTCTTGTCATAATATTGAGTATCTGTCAATGAAATTACACGAAATTATATCCACTCACAGTAGATGCAGTAATTAATTATATTACATGTTATTGTTAAGTATACAGTATAACTCTAACAATGAATTGACAACTGATTAAGTTAGTCTTTGATTGGCAGAAGTAAAATAAATGCGTCTTTCGGCAATGCTTTTGTTAAAGAAAAATACATAGTTTTACATGTACTTTACTGTTGCCTGATATACTAGTGTAAATTAGAAAGTTGTCCTGTATTTTTTTGCATAGTTGTCATTCCTCTTACTTACTGTACTTTCTTGGTTTCCATCGCTTCTCTCTTAAGCACTGCTCCTATTGTATTTTCTTCAATATGCGAATCTTAGTTTCGAACATTTTATTGAGAAATACCAGAAGTGAGTGATGCTGTTTGTTAGGTTTTACTCATTAGTTGCAATAATTTACATTGATGAGTGTTTATTTGAACCGAACTTTTCAATCGAAATACAATTGAACAGTGGAGAAATAGTAACAAACCAGATACTGTCACTTGCAAGTCAAAGTATTCCTACTTCCAATTACACATTGACATTTTTACAGAGAGAGCCAACGCCATGTTTCATTTGCCTTACAAAAGAAGCTCACAGTATTTTTGAAAATCTGATTCCTGTTCTTATAATTACAAATATTGCTTATGTCATAAATAATACAGAATCAAAAGTGAAATTCGTCAGTCAAAGAAGTCAACAGTTAAATATAATAATTGGAAATGATGAAGTTATGAATACTTACCTGCTGTCAGAATTATTTTACAATGATTGTGTACGACATAAATTTTTATTGATAACATCAGACAGTATCAATTCAAGCAAAGTTTCAGAAGTTCAGAAATTTCTGAAATTCCTGGTTATAGGAATCCAAAGCAATAATTCTCTGAATTTCTATTCGTCATGTACATATTGCGATAATGGAAATTCTTCGTTCATACCTACGAAGCCCGGTGACCTCTTTTCTGATTGGACGAGAGATCTGTCAGGAAAAGTACTGACAGTTATTTCATACCATTATGATATTCCTATGATTGGTCAATGCATGAACAGCAGATTTGAGAATTCTGGAGAGTCTGATATTATAAATGGAGTTGCTATAGCAAGTCCTGGAGAAGACTTTCAGATCAGATATATCTATTCAGTTGTCGCTGATTATTATACATTCGCATTTCTTACTAAACATCCTCAAAATGAAAAGACATTAGACATGTCACAGTTTTATTCTGTGTTTTCTGCTTATGTTTGGATGTACATCGTATTAGTACAGTTATTGCTGCTTATTATCACACGTCTACAACAAAATTTCAAGGGAAATGGAATTCTTGCTTACTTGGAATATATATTACCACCATTACACAGTTCAGCAATTCGAGTTCAGAAATGGTTTAGCGAGAGTTTGAAATGGTTACTACTATTCTACATATTCTGTTCAACAGTTATAAATAACGTATGGTTTGGAAGCATGTCAGAACGTATTACTGTTCCAACAAAACAATGGGCACCTTCCACTTTGATGGAACTAGCTGATACCGGATACATAGTTGCCAGTCCATTGAGAGAAGACAACTTAAAAATGGTATTATACATGGAAGGAAGTAAACATGAAGATTTCTTTAAGGATATTGTTGCTAATAGAAAAATACGCGATTGTATATATACAGTTTTCGTCCAAGACAAATACACCTGTCTGGATTACAGCATCACAATAAAAGATTACATGATCAAAGACTTCTTAAAGGAAGATGGAACATACAGCTTGAAAATCAACAAAGTAGACGAAAACTACGTACTCGTTGGAGCAATGTACAGGAACAAAGAAATGCTTGAACCACCTTATTTCTCAACTTTCAACAGATGTATTGGAAGAACATTAGCATCAGGTTTATTCATCAAACAAACGAGAAAAATGAGACACATCGAGAAACGTGCAGCTTTATTGGGTATGAGAGACGTGGAATATAACTGTACCTACTGCGAGCTTCAAAGTGAGCCTGATGATTCTGATACTAAAAATACTCCGCTCTTTATGGCTGCTCACTCTTTCTTACTGATAGGATTAGCTGTTTCGTTTGGGTTGCTTATTATAGAAATAATATGGAATTCTTTCTATAAGTTAGTAGGTTAATAGAGTTGAATAGAGGTTAAGGACTTAACTAACGGGTTTTGTCAATAGCACTATTTTCAGATGCACCAAATAGCAGTTTTAGTTTGAGAAAGATCACATCTCGTGATTTTGCAAAATATGAATATCAATTGATTAATTTGAAGTTATTAGATAAATGTATCAAAATATTTGTTGTCTGTTTTCACTGTATTATATATTTACACTACATGCTACAGAACAAAGTAAGAATTGTGTAATAATGAGATGTTCAGAATGATATCAAAGTCAAGCTGTTGGATTCCTTGGATATTATAACTTTAAGAAAATATCTTAAATAGGATATATAAATTGTTTTAAATTCATTAAATTCAATTTCATTCATTGCGTAAAATTTTTTAGTAAGGAGGAAATACGGGAACGGTGAAAGTCGACCTCTCGACCATGACTGACGAAAGTGATGCAAATTTTAATAATAATTATAATGAAACTTCTCTATTTTGGACCATTCTTTACTTATATTTTATTTCTAATATTTTCATCTTTATCATTTTAGCTTCTATTTTCTTTTTACTTTACTTGCATTTCGAGATGGGTGTGCTCCCCACTTTTCTCTTGTATCAGTTTCTGCAAGTATATATTGCAAGTCCATCAGTTTTAAAACTTTTTCTGCGTTTCTTCAGTATTCTGGATCATGAAACTGTGAGAAATTCCCGAAATCTTTTATTTACTGTTACAGGTTACTTACTATATTTACAAAAGTAGAATATGAATGTAATTGAAAAGTTTTCAGTGTTTCTAAAATAATAAATTATAAAATGTTTGCCTATTAATTAATGAATAATAAATGCACTACTTGATAATATCTCATACATAATTTGACAATGCTATTTTTTTCTCGAAAAGAGTTCACCAGGATTCAGGAGAGGTATAAAATATTTTTTCCACCCGTACACTAAACCCAAAAGCTATGCCTGCAATAGTTTTACTTATCGAAAATTTTATTGCAAAAATATTAAAACAATATATTTTAAATTAGATTAACTGTAACTAAAACAATATTTTTATTAGATGAAAACGTCTGGATTAATCTGTAAAAAAAATCTATGTAGGACATGCACGTACACGTTACTAACTTGAACCAAAAGTGGTTTTGAAACTGAAGCATACATGAGAAAGGGGAAAAAAGAAGTTTTCTTGTAAGTGTATACAATATAAAACTAGTAACCAAATAACACAATAGACGATGAAGTTATTGCATCTTGTGGACTAAAATTATCAATCATAAAATCATCTCCTAGAGTTGGACTAATAAAGTAGCCAATACGATTTAAAACATCATAATATTACAGTACTAAATATGCAGTCAGTGAGTTTCCACGTTGAATTATTATAACTGGCTTAAAAAAGAATATTTTTTGGGAACTTGATTATCATGGTTTCAAAACCTTAGAGTATGGGAGCTAATTTGAAATACCAGCATTATTTTAAAAGAAAACAGAGTCTTATCTGTCTTTATATGATAATTTAGGCTTTGTGAATATTTATCTACCGATTTTATTTGAGTTGAAATTTAAGTAAATAGAATGAAACTCTGTTGGCGATAATATAAATGCGACTGTAGTTGATCACTGGGAGGATTGCTTTTTCTTTACATCGCTTGCTTCCAGCTGTTACTATGAAAACATTTAAAACTTGGCACGTCCTTCCTTGGAATCAGGATAAAACTATATACTCTATAGGATAAACTCTAAAACTGTACGGTTTCCTTTACCTATCTTTAACCATTATCGGATTCACCGATTCAATATTCGCCTACGTTCGATCGAATTTAAGAAAGTGAGCTATTTTTTGAATCAGAATGAAATCGCACTTCGAATAAATACAATTATGGTTCCCTAGGCCTAATGTTTTATTCTTCTTCGTATTTCACTTCAGTTTTGTGAAAATCCATACAAAAATTAACTGAAATACTTCATGAGTGTCTGTCTCTCCTCTCACTTATACGGACTCCTTGCTTAATGAATAACTTTAGAGATGATATTTGTCAGCAATGCCGTTCCTTTAATCCACTCCTGCTAATTTATTTTAAAACTTTTTCTTGATATTTTAATGAAACTATTAAGTTTTGCAATAAGTTCTTTAATTAATATTAATAATAATTCATGTTTGCAACGCTTCAATTGCTACAAAAACTTCAAAAACTGCAAGTTAATTAATTACTTTGTGTCGCTTTGATAATAATTTAGTAAATTTGGGGGATTCCTTTAAATATATTTTTCTTCTTTCTTTCTCTTTTGTTCTTATTTCTTTCTCTTTTATTAATTTATTTTAAAACAATTATAAAAACAAATATAATTAGGAACAACACATAATAATACTATGCAAAACCTCATAGACATAACAGACAGAACGACCGGATAAAAAAAATCAAATTATTACTGATTTCCCAAGAAATACACTGAAATCGATTCTCCTATTGCAACAGTTAATCTGATTTGCTAATACGATTTCTAAATATTCCAGATTGCACTCTACATATATAATTAGCACGGTTTACAAAAAATTTGAATGGAACATGAAAGGAAATAAAAGATGATTTAAACCAAGCGGTAAAATGATACATAAAATGAAAATCGCATTTCTAACCACATCTTTCCAAATGATATACAGTTCAATTAGAGGACTGACAGTTACACATTCACTAATAAAATCTCTAATCCATCCAGCTTTGCAATAAACAAAGTACAACATATTCATAAAAAATAGAAATTTCTTCCTTTCTAACTGCGATAGAGGTACAAAGGGGGGATAGGAACGGTCGTAGCAAGGAGAGAGATGGGAATTACAGTAATTTTCATAAAGAGAAGAACAATAATTGTTTTACTTTATTTTTTCAAAATTGTGCTATCTTTTATGATTCTCGTTTCCTTCCATTATTTCTTTTAAGAAGTTGATGTGCAACAGTCTGCAGTTCTGATAATACTAAGAAATGTTAGCTTCGGAATGAAAGTATGAGGTGACAAAATATGATACAAGAATAAGGAATCTCTTACTTTTTGTACAATAAGTACAAATTGAACAATATACAAACCTCAATCTAATATATTGTAAGCATGAAAAAGAAATACAACTCCAGGTGCCAGTGGATATTTGGTAAAAGCATATATCACAAAGCACAATGCTATTTCAAACAATTAACTACTTAGTGATTCAAAGAACTCGAAAAAAATGTAATAACAATATTGCCCACATGGGAAATATAGTATGTAATCAGTATTTTTTTTTAGTAATTTCTGAGATCTTGCTGATAAGAGTTTTCAGTTTTGAAAGTTGAGAAAGAGAAGTATCATTTCCTTCAGCTAGAGCATAATTGTTACTGTCCTCTTTACTCTTACCTGATGGACTCGACAATACTTCCCCGATAGTTGTTTCCTGTGTACGACCTTGTTGATCCGTTATGAATGTGATAGCTGAAGTGCGTAATGACAATCTCTGTTTAATTACAACATTGACATGATGGAGGTTATGATGTATAATTAATGTCATCCACCGTATATTACACTGTGGATGATCGTATCAATTAACAAAGAGGGAAACAGTTGCGTTGGATTTTTCCATATACATTCACAGTGTTTGTTGTTGCTCCCCCCTCTTTTTCCATCCAATTCCATTTGAAGTAGAGGAAAAAGGGGGGTAGAACGTTTCTAGGGGAGGGAGGAATTGAGTTAGCAACAGCATTTCATTCCATGCCATTCCTAAATATGACAGGAGAGAATCCTACCTACCTATACACACATCAGTCGTCGGGAAGTCTTTAAATCGAAGGAAAGCCTATTTATGTGGCTGAATTTTCCCGCAATTGCATCATGGTTTGTTGCTGTAGAGGAAAAAGTGGGAGGAAGGGGGTCCATTTCCTGTCGACTGTAGAAACTCGATAGATATATGTGAGTATATATTTGTTATGAAAAAGTCTGCCCGCAAAACCAACGACCCGCCAATATCCGCTTTGCTTGAGGCTCAGTGTATTGCGTACAACAGTTGTTGATGTATAGAAACAAAAGGAAAGAGACAAACAAAGGGATTTATAGGAAATAAAAATAGAGAATTCAGATTGGCAGGATTCGAAGCTTGAAAGTGTGGGGTAGCCTAAGATAGCTCTTTAAAGTGTAAAAGCAACTAACTGCTACCTTGAAACCATTGACTATTGAAGTTCAAGAACTTTTCACATTAAATCATATTTGCGTCATCGATAAGTAACTCTCTTGCAGATGATCGCCCAGTTTAATTTAACAAATTCTATATTTTCCATTGTTTCTGTCTAATGAAATAAATAATAATTTTATTAAAATGGCAACAGGGCAAGTCCTGTTGCCATATAAAATGACAGGGCAAGTCCATAATATTCAAATACCATCAATACAAGTCGTAAGGCGGTTTAACATAAAGAGACATATTTTCAATAAACTACGGGAGATAAATTTTTAAATTCTCCAATGTGTATAAATTTCATAAAATACAATTTTAAGATTTCACATTCTAATATTCAGTTATAAACAAAACATTATAATTTGTTACGTTTGCCTATATAAGCTCTTTGACCTTTTTTTAGTTAATTCTATATGATGGATAATCGTCAGATCACTTCAAGATAATCTGTTAATATATTAGTTTTTAACATATCTTATATGATTTGTACGAACTGTACATCATAGATTGTCATGGTGGTGATGTTTTCACTTTAATAAATTAATTACTCCAGTTAATTTCTGTTTATACAGTCAATTTACAACATAATTAGCAAGAGAATTTTCAGCAAAGGAACCATCCTGAAATTGAAATAAAAAAGTTGTTATTATTATAGAGTAATGTGGTTGAAAAATAAATTGTGAAGAAGAAGAAAAATTATTGCAGCTAAAAAAAATTCGTCTTCTATCAGTACTCGTACAATACTTAATGTAAAAGGTCAAATTCTTTTTTATAACTCCCTTATTGTTAAATCTTATAGTGAAAAACTATTCCAAATTAATTATTAATACTTTCCACACAGAACAAACAATACAACACATACTGCAATGCTTTCAAGTTCTTGTATCCTTTTTCAAAAGATACAAGTCGAACATAATTCTGTTTCTGTATAATGACTCAACATTTGTGGTTTTCTGTTCTTCAAGCCTTGCTGCACTTTAGAAACTCCCCGCCCGAGCTTTTAATTACTTTTAATGTACTTTTCTTTTGACAATTTCGAATCTGTGAAGAAGTCATAAGAGCTCCCATTTACGGTTAGTTCACATTTAAACTTTATACTTTCATAATGTATGAAAGTTACACATATATAGAAATGCAAGAGGTAAGGCGGAAGAAAGTAAAGTCGAAGAAAAAAGTGTATTTTTTTACTTGAGAGAACCTTTTTACAGCTTGCTGTGTATATACAGTATAAGGCACATTAGCAGAACGGGGATGGTGAGGTACTTAGAATGTTTTAGTAGTGTTTGTGTATAACGTTACTTTCAAAGTGCTGTTTTTAAGACTTTTTTGTGTTCTTTATCGAAAGGCATTCTTGTCAGACATTCTGTCTAAATGTGAAGTGACAAATGTGTCTTTTGTGTTTTTTCTTCTCCTCGTTTTTTTTCTTTTCAAGTATATTTCTTCTTATTTGTGTTCGGTATTTTATTTTTATAAATTCGTATGTTTCATCAAATTCTCAAATATGTAAGTTTTGTATTAAAATGTATTAATAAAATAACTAATGCCCTATAATGTAGCTCTGGGAATAAATTAATATTAGGATCCTCCTAATGTGAAAATAAGAATAATAAGTGGATAAATACAAATGAAGTCTAAATACAGAAATATGTGTTCTCCTTACTTAAGTTTCACTTTTAACATGATCTGAAGCAATTTCGTTCTGAGCGTTCTGATTATAAAATTCTACATGATAGTTTCTGATGCAGATATACCGACAACACATTAAAAGACACTGTAGTTATTTTAAAAGCACCGAAAGTGACAATTCGTATCATGAATAAATTACACTCTACATATCAGTTATGTCCTATTCTGTATTATTATTTTAAATACCTTTATGACGAGACCTTCACGAGAAAGCCATTATGTTTATTATTAGGCAAGAGTGGAAATTCCTTTCCTATATGATTATTTTATGAGTCGTATTTGAAAGCTTCAAACTCCATATTCGTTACATCAGTATGAATACAGTTCGTAAGTGTTGTAAAATAATCTTCTCCGACAGATTTTTCATGCTTATTTTTTTAAATAACAACACTATGATATACTCGTACGGAGATTAAGTGACGTATTCATGTTCAAGATACTTCTTGGGTTCGGCCACTTATAAGGAACAAACTAATTAGCTTCAGGACGTTTCACCTTTATTAATAAAAAGGCTTTATCAACTGTACAATAAAA
>JAQIWE010002151.1:0-13860 GCA_034698565.1 Campodea plusiochaeta | reverse complement strand
GTAAGAAAAAAAAATGCAAGAACGATATTTCAGCGTGAAATTTTTGTGTTTGTCGTTGATAAAATTACCAATTTTAAGCAATTTTTACAGATTAAGACATTTTTCAGTAAAAAAATAGCTGCATATTGAAAGAGTTTTGCACATTTTAAAGAAAATTTAACTATATTTTAGGAGAATTTTAGCATTTTTCTATCCCTCCCCATTTTCTTTTTCATTTCCTTGTTAAAAAAATTCTAAAACTCAAACCTCGGAGGAATTAGAGTATGCCACCTTCCTATATCCCCCAAAAGATGTTCGTGGTTCGATTCCCACTCGAGGTGAATTATGGATTAGAATATCTACTGTGCTTTTAACTTCACTTTTATCTTTTATCTTCACATCTCTAATAATTATTTATTTAATATTTTCAATAATATATTTCTCTTCTTTTTATATTTTTTATTTCCTGTTGTTTTGTTATTTCAGTAATTTTGATGAAACTAAATGTATTATAATTGTATTTTTAAAACAGCTATTCAGTATTGTTGTTAAAATATCACCTAAAGGACTATAATTTTTTAAGTGGTGGTTTTTCATCCTTATTATAATAATTTCAGAATTTGTTTTAAAGTCATCTGACTACCATTTGTTTCAGTACAGAATTTCAAAATTAACTGCATTAGTTATTATTGTAAGCTATACAAAATATTTAACACTTTTAATAACCGATAACAGTATTTATATTAATTGACTTCACTTTTCCACAGGTACTATTTGCGTTCGGCCTTCTGGCAACTGCTAACGCCGGCTATGATTACGGTGTTCAAGTTTACGGATACAAAGGAGACGACCACGGTTACGGTTATGGACATGATGGTTACGGTTACGGAGGAGGTGATCACTACGGTTACGATAATTACGGTTATGGTCATGAAGGTGGTTATGATAATTACGGTTACGGTCATGAAGGTGATGATCACGGTTACGGGTACAAGAAAGATGACCACGGTTACGGTTATAAAAAAGAAGAAGATCACGGTTACAAAAAAGAAGAAGACCACGGTTACAAGAAAGAAGAAGACCACGGTTACAAGAAAGAAGAAGACCACGGTTACGGTTACAAGAAAGATGACCACGGTTACGGTTATAAGAAAGAAGAAGACCACGGTTATGGCTACAAGAAAGATGATCACGGCTATAAGAAGGAAGAATCTCATGGTTATGGCTATGGCGGTGGTGATGATCATGGTTATGGCTATAAGAAAGAAGAATCGCATGGTTATGGTTACGGCAAAGGTGATGACCACGGATACGGCGGGTACAAAAAAGAAGAAAGCAAGGGATATGGTGGTTACAAAAAAGAAGAAAGCAAGGGATATGGTGGTTACAAAAAAGAAGAACCCAAAGGATATGGTGGTTACAAAAAAGAGGAAAGTAAGGGATACGGTGGTTACAAAAAGGAAGAAAGCAAGGGATATGGTGGTTACAAAAAAGAAGATGGTGGTTACAAGAAAGAAGAATCAAAGGGTTACGAATACAAGAAAGACGATGGTGGCTATAAGAAAGAAGAATCAAAGGGTTATGGTTATAAGAAAGCAGAGGGAGGAGGTGGTGGTGGTTATGGTTATAAGAAAGCAGACTATGGTGGAGCTTATGGTTATGGAAAAGTTGATGGTGGAGCTGAATATGGATTGGAACTTTACTCTGGTTACCACTGAAGTGATTTTATCAATGAATTTAATGGTGAGTTGTTTCACTTGTTTTCTTTTTAAATACCGGTAACAAATTCAGCATAAAAGTTGCATTTTCAACCGAATTTCTTAAAGAGCTAGGCTATACTCCTTTATTTTGTTATATTCAGTATATTTTTTTTAAATAGTACATTATTTATTTTTGCTATTGTCATTAGTAGTGTAATGAAAAAGGAAGTTCTTACGATTAATTCTTGCAATGCTTTATATTTTTATTCGAATTCATTTATCTTATTATATGTGATGTAAAAAAGAAAATGTTGTTTACTAGGTGAATTTTTAATACACATGCATGGTAGCGCAGCAGATACAACTTTTCTCAGAAAAAATATATATTTTCAAATCTAATTAATATGCTTGAAGTTTTTTAATTAGGAGTAATTTAGCAACAAAAAATACTGAAGAAGCTAATAAAGTTCAAATAAAAAAGATTTACTTCGTGAACTCAAGGAATAGTACATCTCGCGTCAATAAACATCGGATTTCTGATCTAGTATCGATAACGATATCTCCATTTGAACTACATGGGGAACTATCATTCAATACCGAATCAGAAATCCGACGCTTAATGACAGGGGCTATAGTATGTTATTTAAAATGAATATTCAAAACAGCTCAATTTATATACAGTACGATGTTATGAGGGGAAGAGACTCGTTTGAAAAATCACGCATTCGGACTATTTCTTACGCCTCTATCTAAGTTATCGTTAAGAATTTCAAAATTTTACAAACACCACATTTGAGAAAAAACCTTCTTTAAATATTATATCACAAACAAAATTTAAATTTATTGTATCATGTTTTTTCTATTACGGAAACCGAGCAATTTTTCTGCCGTTTCCGTAATCATTAATTAATATTTCAGTGAATTAAAATTTTGCTTGCTGTAATATTTCAAGAATGTACTTTTCTACAGCGCGGTGTTTGTAGAATTTCAAAATTGTTAACGATAACTTACGTTAGATAGATCAATAAGAAATCGTCCGAACGCGTGATTTTTAGAGATTTCCTCTTAGAATGTTTATTCAAACCCGAACAAAGTTTCAGATTTGAGAAAATCATCTTCAGGGTCATTGTGAATAAAACACTGAAAAACATGCTCTAATGAATATCAAAATAAATTTCTGATATTTTCTGTTATAATATTTTATTAAAGCACGTTGAAAGATGATTTTTTTTTTTTCAAATCTGAAACCTTGGTCAGTTTTAAACAAATATTTTAAGAAGAACGTTAATATCGTATATTTGAAATCACCATCGCCGGTTTTGAATAAACATGTTACGGAGAACTTTTTAATACTGTTATTTAACTAACATGGTTTCCTAGATTTATCCAATAAGTTTAATTTTATTTATGTATTATTAATAATGTTTCAAAAAATACTATTTCCATTGTTCTTAATACTTATTAGTTATATATATTTTCACTTACTAAACGTTTATGTTTTTTACGTTATAAATAAATCAAGTCAAATTGACAAATTTTTCCTGTAACTTTCGTTTTATCTATTTGGCAGCTAATCTTTTAGCAAGATTTTTTGTTTTTTGTTTTTTTAGAATGATCTGATGTGCTAATAAGCTTATATCTTACTGATTATTCCTTTTATACAGTTTATTAATTCAACATTTCTATTTTCTAGGTGCTGTGCTGCTGGTTCGGAAAGCCAACTCAATTCAAGATTTTTGACTGAAGAACGCAAAATGTAATTTAATTTCGATTTACCAGTAATTTATTGTATATATGAAAGAGATTTAATAAATAAATAAAAATATTTTTTCGTATTTTTAACCCAACATCAATAAATAATATATAATTATATTAAAAGATACAGATGTTTTATCAAGTGTAAAAAAATCTAAAAATTTCTAAAAAATTAAAAAAATTGCATTTTATCCCATTTTGATTATCCCATTTTCTGGAAGAAATTTTCTTTAAAAATGTAAAATTAATTCGATAGTTTTATTTTGTATAACTAAATATAGAAAATTTTATATAATATAGTTTATTAGAGGCCATTGCCTACAGGAAAATAGAAGATTATAAAGGAATATAATAGTTTAAAAATAAAATTTTAGTCTTCTCTTAATTAGAAACGTAAATTTGAAAGATCGTTAACTATCAATAGTTACTGAGTCTTTTTTATCAATAATTTAAACTGAAATCAGATCAGAATAATATAATCATTCAATAAAGTTATAGTGCTGGTAAGGTCTGTCCATTATGAATTATTCAATTTATTCTAACCATAAAAATGCATAAAATAGTCTGAGCATCGCATTGTAATATCACAATTACGATTTCAATTTTGATTTACTGGAAATAAATTATTGTAGGATATATAGCCAAATTTATTATTAATATTTAGTAAGAGATGGTCTTTATAATATTTTCAATGTGATTTATAAAGTAATTAATGATTTCATAATAAAAAGGTTTTTGGGATTTGATTCATTCTAAAGTTCCCAATCAAGATTTTTGGTTGCATGTGAGTTGCACTTTAAAACTTTCAAATTCCTTTTATTACTGTGACTACATATTACAGTTAGTTGAAATAAATTAAACAAATGAAAAAAACATACATATTTTCAGAAATCTAATAATAATACAAAATGAATGTTCTTAGAGCGCCCTTATACAGTATATATAAACTTTAAATAAACACATCTATAATACAGTATAAGAAAGTTCACAGAGTTCAAATGATAAATTGCTTTTGAATCCCTTTTAAATGCACTTAAGCAAATATATCAAAGTTGTTTGTAAGTATAAAAACATAATGTGCAGGATATAAAATGTCTTGACGTACCGAAAGACTTTTCTTATATACTGCTCTAAATGGTTTATTGATTTTCAATAGTCAATAATGCGTCTACAGCCCATCAAGTACTATATCATTGCACTCTGTGTTGGAAGATGGATGTACATAGTTTATATGAATGACAGAAGAAAATGTTGGATACACAAAAAGACATTAAAAGGGTAGATTTGTATGAGAATTCGTTATCTTTAATGTGTTGTTAATATGCAGTATAGTAAATAAATATTACTGTTTTTTTTTTTACTTCTCTACATTATTTCGTGTAAGTCATTATCAATGGTTTATACGCACTGTAAGTAATTATAACTCCTTATAACTGTGTACTGCATGTAACATATTGACCTACGCATATAATTATATCGTTAATTTTGCGATTACTCTTTTCTTACTGCACAAAATTATGAGGAAAACTTATGTATTTATTGCCTGACTGAGAAAATAGCTATTGCAACAGGAACATTTTGGCTTTATGCTCACTCTGTAACATTATTCTGCATTTGAATTTATTGAGATGAACTGAAACCTTCGTACAAACTTTAAAAAAGATAATGATGAAAAGTTACATAAGTGTTTATACACTTTATGACCAAAGCGTAGTTATTACTGGTTTTAAAGGATATCAAATACTCAGATGGACACAATCTTTAATTAACTATATCAACTTCTGGAAATGTGAAGATCATTTTCGAAATTTATTATTGTGGAGAAAATTTATTGCACTATTTTATTTTTACGTAGCCTGCCGTGGCGAAGGTAATTGATCATAAAGAGCAAGACGAGTATTTTAATAGTATTTTTTAATTTAAAGTTTTAATAGATTCGTACTATATTGAGGACTATAGGAATTTTATGTTATAATACTTGTCACTTGAAAGAAATGCCTTGCTGTTCAGCCGAAATTAGAAACAAGTAAAAATTATAGGCCCAACTTTCTAATCCCTGTTCTGCTCTTATTCATCACGTATTGACTTATAGATGCAGTACTTTAACTTATTGGTTCTTATTTACTTGACGCTGACTTATGTGACGATACGACTTTACCTTGTATCCATCTTTTCCACCTTTCCTGTTTTCTCCTCATCATCTTCTTTCCTCTCAGATCCCACTGCTTTGCCCAGGTGTCACTAAAAAGCAGAATATGGATCTCCAATATACATCTTCCACCCTTTCCCTTAGTAATGGCTCCCTTAGGTTAGTGGGAAACATTCAGAGAGGCTTAGTACGACCTTGTGAACGAATGGGGTACGACCAAGTAATCAATGTGTTCAAATACTGCGTGACACAAGGTCTTCATTGAGAGAGAGAGAGTCTCATTTATGATTCGGGTATAACCAATGTTATTGTTTTTACTTTAATTTGCTGACATCTTTTTTTTGCATGAATTTGAGATGGATCTGGCTGGCAGTGCTAGGATATGTTGGGATTCATTATGACAATTATTTAAATTAATGCTGTTTTTCTGTATTAATGTAGCAATGTACAATGAGTATAAGTATCTTAACTAAGTGAGTTCTTGAAACTTTGAAAGACCAAAACCGATGTTATGGCATTGCTTTTCCATTTTCTGAAAAATAACATCGTAGTAGTCAGATGCTTTAAAAAGTTTTAAAGTTTTTGCTGGGTCCTCAAAGTGTACTGTGTATTAGTATTTAAAATGTGCACTGTGAATTCACCGAAATCTATTGTTCTAATATAAGAGAGCCCATTTACGAGTATTTCTCTTAATTTTTTCAGAAAATCTTCAGATGTAGCAATAATACTTCATAATAATATAATTTATTACTGTTCTGATCTTAAGAAAAGAAAAGTGAAAAATATTAAGAATGTTCTTACATGCACTAGACCAGATTTTGATATAGAATAACAACCATGAATTAGGTAATTAATTTTCAAGATGAAAAATTTTGAACACCAATTTGTGAGTGAAAAATAATCGTATTTAAATTTGAATATTATGACTGTGTGAGTAGTGTGAGATATCTGTAGACTGGCATCTTCAATATTCAAAATAGTTCTTAGAAATTAAACATTACAAAATACAAGCGTGTATCATCATTTTAAAAGTATATATCATCGGTATTTTTAGTAAAACTATTGATGTTTGATTTGTACTGAAACACCTACAAATATTGTATTATTTTGAATGTATGAATTTCCAGACATTATTCTGAACATTTCTTCAATCCCAGAAATAAAATATTGATGTGACAATACATTCAATTAATGGGGTATTCAGACAAAATCCTGTTAATTCTACTGTAACCTTAATACAAATCCTCCAACAGTCAAAACTTAAATCTATTGTAATTTATTCTCTTTCTTTTTATTTCCGTCACGTCTTGAAGTGTATTCACGTCAGAAACGTCCTCAGCCTGGATACACTGATGGAAGTAGTTGGTCAACGTTTCCCTAAGGATATATTTCAGACAAACGTGACGTCCGAAAGAAATAGGGGAATCTTAAAACAGACGGTGCTACAGTAGATGGGGTGCTTTGGAAATGACATGTGAACTTTTTCGGAGAGATGGCCGTATATTTTAAAAGAATATTAAAAAAATATTTATAAGGGAAATTGACGATATCGATATGTTTTGATATTCAAATCACACACTGGGAAATAATTATTAGATATTATGCTTTGTGGGAATAATCACTACATTTCTTCCCGATCGTTCATGTATATACAACAACAAAATCAAACGGTTCCTTTTAGGTACGATGTTTAATATTTTTATGGAAATCATATAATTATATTACAAGTCCAGTAGTTTTGACAACTTGTTCTTACAGCACGTTATAAAATGATTGATTATAAGACTCAGTGATGGAGGAACTGTAATAGCGACTTCGTAGAGTTACGTAAAACATTAAAAACAATACATTCATTATGATAACAATAACAAATATGAAATTCATTATAATATATTATGCTTACTAATAACTAAAAATAACATTGACATAGCACTTTGTATTTTGTAATCAAAACCATGCAATTATAACATTTTAAAACCGATAACTGCACTTGAATTTGTATGAATTTATGAAAACACCTCTTATAATACTTTTGCTATGATAATACTTTTATAATACTTGTGCTTTAAAATCTATTTTATCATATAATTATAGCAATGATTTACGATATTCGCTTCACGTTGCAAGTTTCAACACTCTGGTCATTTGGGTTGATTATCGTAATAATACTGGAGTTGGTACATTCTTGCTTTATTTCAAAGACACACGCACTGTGAACAAAATAAATATAGATAAGAATTTCGATTGATCAGATGATTAGAATTTTCAACAACCGTATTATAGATCATTACATTTTGATTACTTTTCATTAAAAACTATTTATGTTCACTCTACAACAAAACAGAATATACCAAATCGGTACAGATAATACATATTTGTTATCTGAGGTTATCACCTAAAAGCTAGGATTTTCTAGGTATTTTTGTAAGTTTGTTGTTACTTTGTCAACTTTCTGTATTATTTAAGAAATGAGAATACATGCTGAAATTTATGATCATAGTAATATTTCATTATTCTCCTGATTTTAATGTTTAATTAACTTAATACATTTTTATTAAGCCAGCGAAAATCTTTTAAGGTACAGAAAACATCAAATGTGGATAAATAACGACAGAGAAAAAAGGAAAAGGAGTGCATTTGTATGACCTAATTCTAATGAAACGAATGATATCACGAAGAGTTATGCCTCTTTAAGTTATATATTCTTCTCACGTCAACTAACCTTAATTTCCTGTGTGTTTTGCTGATGTTTGATAAGTACTTCAATAATATCTGGTTTATCTTTCGCTAACATATAAACTGTATAACCATGTACATCCCTCATATTTACATCTCCCCCTGCATCCAGAAGAACAGCAACTACATCCGGGTTGTTACTATTACATGCATACATCAATGGAGTTCTTCTCTCATTATCACATTCATTCACATTCACACCACTCCATGATAAGCATTCTTTTACCATTGCAACTGAACCACTTACTACAGCGTAATGAATATCACTATCACCCCACTTGTTCTTAATCTTAACATCTGCACCATGCTTTAATAAGAGTTTCGCGCTATTCACATTACCACTACGACAGGCTAACATTAATAATGTCCAATGATAGTTTTCTAAGAAATTAATGTTCTTCACTTTCCCTGAAAACAGTAATATTTGAAGAATGTTTTGTTCAGCATTATCATTCCAGTCTTCAGTCATTGCTCTGTGAATAGGGCAACCAAACTTCCACCCAACTCGTCCACATGGATTAGCTCCCAATGACAATAATTCATTTATTTTATTCACATCTCTCTCCTCCACAGCTTCCCATAACTCTCCATCCAGTTTTTCTGCATTCAAGAAAGAAAAAACAATACTAGTTATTAAATTGTTTATAGTATATAGAAGACAGGCAAATATGAATATATTCTGTGCTGTAGAAACTGTTTTATGAGCAAAAGAATTGTCAGAAATTGTCAAATACGAGATCCATCGAAGTAACTTATTCATGGATTAGCCTTCAATTATAGATTTCAAATAAGTTAGTTACGAATTTATGTTAGCTGGATATACTTTTTTAGTTAAAACATAAATTAGAAGATCATACTGTAGGATTCAACAGTCGAGTGATTTGGCACTCTTGGTACCACAAACGGGGGACTGCCTTCGCCTATAGGAATATATGTACTCTACCTATCCTTACATGTACCACTCTCCTTACAACAACTATATAAGTGCATTCTACCTATCCTTACCAACTCTTTCCTATATAGGTTAAGGCAGTCCCTTATTTGTCAGATCAAGGGTACCAAGCCACCCGAATGTTGAATCCTATGGTTCTCTAATATTCAGTATAATATTGTAAAATAACCTTTGATATTTAAATTAATATTACGAGATTTGTACAAATTTCCTTTGAATTAAATAGTAATTTACTCGCAATACTTCAATATAATGTATTAATAATAACTAAAGTTACATACTTTTTGTTTTCTGTCATAAATTAATTTTCATTATTTCATTAAATTTTAGCACTTACCCTGATGACTACTCATGTTGGTAGAACACTTCATACTATACTGGAGATAATAACCAAAATACTGCATGACAATACTATTGCTTTGCTATCTCATAGTTATTTATAAAACTCAGTGGCGTATCACTACAGTTATTATTTCGGTGGAGCGAAGGTAAAAAAAGAATGGAAAATTCAATTACTTTTCTCATTTTAATCGGATTTATCACAAATAACACTACAATAACATCGTTATTTTACTGAAACATTGTTAACTGAAATTGATGAAAATACAAGTTATCTTTATAAACCTCCAAATTTTCTGAAGTTCTCACCTAGTATAGTTTTGCTAGATACTTTTACGATTACTATTATTGTTACTGATATACAGTATAGAACAAAGAATGTCTGTAACTATTTTTAAATAATCGAATTATCCTGTCATAATTATATTATGTTTGTTCCACAATATTTACTAAACCTACGCCACTTTATGACGACATATTACAATCATTTCATCAAAATAACACCGGTACAGTGAAAGTGATAAGATAAGCACGTGAATGATAAATCAAAACGTTACTCTCACATGTTTAATCATCTGTTAATACTTGTTCCAGAAATTACTCATTAAAAATGAAAATATTGTAACATTGTTTCCCCTATATGATGCAATAAGATTGGACTTATCCATGAATAATAATATTATGTTATCATATGAAGAAGAATATATAATGGTACTAATATTACATTCTTTTTCCTTGCTCTTCCATGCCTCTGTGGATATATACTGTCAATAATTAATGTTAATGAATTCTGTATAATGCCCTATAAAAATATATTTGAATTTCACATCAATTAGTTTAAACGGGAGCTTATCACTATTGAATACTAACAAAAACTACTTTAGCACCATTAAATTCTCAAGACAGATCCAAATCTGACAATATTTACTTTACATCTAGTGTTAACTTACAATAATTCCAAGTATATAATGAATTTGTTTTACCATTGCCGTGTACTCTGCAACGAACAAACGGTGTGGAAAATAAATCTGGACCACCTTGGCAATGTGAAAAGTTAGTGTTCTTTCAATACACCATTATCTTCAAAATCAGCAATGTATTGCTGACTGCTCAGTTAAATAAATTACATTCTATTTTATCGCACTTCACCAGAATTCTCATCCTATTTCTCACCCTGCTCACCAAAACCAAACCAATCTACTGGATCACTCTGAGGTCTTTAATAAAACATCGCTTGCTGTGACAATGTATACCAGCAATTCTCAATATTCAGCGCGTTAAAACGACTTTCCTTGGGGTAACGTAAAACTCAGATTTAATCCCAGGACAACTATTTCGCTTTCAGCATAACGAGATCAACCCTGATTGTCTGCGAAGAAAAAGAAGCATAAAAAATAAAAGAAAGTCGTAAAATGGGGCACTTTTATGGTAATAAAGTTGAGTCCTTTTATATTTGACCCCTTTTTTCTGCTGGAAAGGCGTTTTGGTAAATTTCATACTGTTGGTGGAAAATGGGGAGTTTTTTCGAGGGATTTTTTGGATTTGAAACGTAATTTTTTCGCGCTAGGATGAAACACATTTTGCAGCATACCTGTAACTTTCAATTTAAGAACTTCGATCCGATGTTAAATTATAAAAGTTAACTATTATCCCATACAAACGAAGGTGCAAGTGTCATTAGTACTGATTTTATATTGACATTACTGCTTCTTGACACAAGCACTGACATTACTGCTGTACTTACCTTTGCTAACATTACTGCTTTAACACAAGTCCCATACCAGCAAGTGATAGTGAACATATTCACCTTCTACAGCAATATCAGATAATTCTTTTCTTTACTGACTGACATTGTATGAAATATTACACCCAAGTGTAAACAATAAATTTGAATTTCACTATCACTCTATTAATATTATCGCAGCCAAACCTAATGCTCCATTTTTTTTTAAGATTTGTTTAGGATTGAAAAAAAAAGTCTCTCATAATAATCTGAAGAGCACTCATCTTCTAGCGTTACTAAATTATGTGATCACATATACTCGACATTTTCCACTGATCACTTAAACACATCAACAGAAATAACAAATGACGAGGAAGAGAACAAACTGTATCCCTTCCTATAACCTCTTTTCAATTTTTAACTTCCAGTACTCTATATTGAAAAAAGTAAACACCTCACCCTTTTCTGGTAGTGGATAAAGTATTTAAAGTGATTGACCAAAATACTTCATCCTATTTGCATAAGTAATTGATGGGCTCCCGTGGTTAAAAGCTCAAACAGGGTTACCATTTGTTCTTCCAGGACAAATTTTGTTACTCTGAATCATAGAGATAAATCTTTGAAATAAAGGTTAAGGTTTATAAGATTTCTCCACTTTTGCAATATCAAGATTTTTCATATCAGATTATTAATATAATAATTCCCAACTTTGTCATTTTTTTCTTTTGCAGAAAGACAGTTTCCCTATTGAGTAACAAGGTTATTAAACCACTCGACATCGCACATTCTTCTGACATTCATGTATCACCACCTTGAAAGAGAGAGAGAGATTTGCTTGTTTTCCACAAAAAATGACGCTGTTTTCTTCAAATTGAAATATAAAATAAAACAACATTTAGAAGTAGCAGAATGCATATTTCTGAATGAAGGGATGAACCATGAAAAATTGGTGGATGAAAAATAAAATTGGGAATAGTGATTTTATCGTTGTTGGAATTATTTACTTCTTTGATGCAAATGATTATCCAATCAATTTTTTTGAAAGTGTTCATAAGTCAAAACTAAAACACATTACTGGCAAATAAAAATATGGACAATGAATAAACATCTCCCTACAAGATGTTTGCATTTAATTGTGTTAAATTATATATTAATATGATAGCTTGAACTATAAAAAATCACTCTACAGCAATAAGCAGTGCATTTTATTATAATAAATAACCCAAATCTATAAATTGAGGTAATTCGAGTTAGAGCTCAGAATTATTTGTATCATTTTTTCTAACCAGTGGTACTGGCATCTCTCTGACTGTTCTGAGTCGTGAGCAATTTGAAAGCTGGTACTCTTGCAATTAATATTCAAGAGATTAGAGTGGGAGGGGATTAGGTGAAGTGGGTGAGGGGGGGGGGGTGTTTAGAAAAAATAGTATCGACCACAAATGATGTAGTATACAGTCGATGAAGACCATGGCTTCAAAATATCCTGACGTGGGAGCAGGGAAATGAGTGGTTTGAAGTTAATTTTTACTGACTTGGGAGTTTGGGTGTTTGAGAAATCAGTAGACAAGTGCTTGGTTAATATAAATAAGTCAATCGGAATCTACACAGTCGAAATCTGCTCTTAACAGTATTGTAAACGTTCAACATTGTTGCTGATAATCTCTGACAAGTAAGAATGGTGTCATATACGGGGTGGCCCAAAAAAAGTAATGTAAGACATTTTTTAGAACGTCATATTTTCTGAAATAATGAAGACAGACAGACGAAACGAAAACCAAATGAAAGATTTCCTTGTTTCCTTTTTTTTTAATATATGGTTTTATGATAATTCATGCCGTATTCCGGCCGCTACGGCCTTGCAGATAAAATCAAACGTGAATAACCACTACTGCAGTAGTAAAAAGAAAAAGTGATATCTTATGCAAAATGACAAAAAAATTATTATAATTCAAGAATGTAAAAGATTAATACATATATGTTATATACTTTAAGATGGATTAGAAAAAAAATTAAAATTGTCTTATAGAAATATGCCGTGTTTTAATTTAACGTTATTATGAAGATTCCATTAAAAACACGTTTTATGCGTAAGGCCGTAATAGTAGCCTTAATATGGCATGGATTTTTTCAAAACTAAACATTTTTGGAAATATAACAAGATGCTCTTTCACATGGTTTTCACTTCGTCTCTATAACTTTGTTATTTCGTAAAATATGCTTGTCTAAAGAAAAAAAGTCTTCTTTTTCCACCCAGGGTGGTCAAGATGAACTATGCACTCTTTGGTCAGGTCGAAAGAGTCATCACAAATATGGGATTAAACCATTTTCATAGTAATATGAACAAAATTAATGTTATTATTGTTGAAGCATACTTGCTGCCATACTTGCATTATCTGATATTACTACTGTAGCCCTCATTCCTATTCTCGTTCTCATATACTAAGTGTTTAAACAAAGCAATTAAAGTTTTATATACCCATGTTTTATTAATATCACATCATATAAACATAATTGTTAACTCATTACC
>JAQIWE010002150.1:0-13861 GCA_034698565.1 Campodea plusiochaeta | reverse complement strand
CCCCCCCCCCCCCCGTCTCCAGTTACTTTGACTGTAAGAGATTGAAAAATGTGTGCTGAATCCACAGTTTTTCCTTTTGAAAATCTCGTCCAAGATACAAAAATGTTGTATAGCAGCAACCTGTAACAAAAACTGTAAACATTCATAGGGTCTCGGACTTCGGTCTCAGTATAATAAAACTACAATGTTTTGACTCTATACTCTTTCTTGACAAAAGTTGAAATGACTGTCCCATTCAGCAATAAATATTAGATTTTTAGCAAAGGAAGATAAATTCCTATATCAGTGTCCTACCACAAGCTTCTTTATATAAACTTTTTCCTCCTTTCATATATAAAAATACGAAACCGTATCGGAAAGGACTATCGTATTATCTGTGCAGTTCGGAAACAGGACATCATATATATAAAAGAAGATATAGGAAGTATAACATGAAAGCAGAGGTTCCTTTGAAGAGGATAGCCTCTCGAATAAAAAGCAGAAGGTCCAAGAAAAATATGAAGAGATGGGATTAAAGAAATTGAGAGATGAGGATGGAAAATATGTGATGGGGAAAGATGATCCTAAAGTCAATAGACGAGGATGAGAAATAGCACGATTCGTTATTCCTTCTGAGAAGTGGCTCTTGAGGATTTCACGAGATATATTATACTTCGGTGACATTTAGGTAGCAGTTGCAAAGTAATTAAGAGGAATAGAAAACATGGAAAATGATTCCTCTTCAACTTTAAGGGCTGTATCATTTTTTACTAGCATTATATTTCGAGTGACAAAGTGGCATACCTTATAAACTGGAAATCATCGGGAAAAAATAACACATTTTCGCTAATACCTTGTTAAGCTCTGCTTTCTATTCATTCATGAATAGATTCACAGCGAGTTGTAAACAATATGCTTTCAAAATATAAGGATCGAAGTGAGGTTTTATACAAGGATCGAAGTGAGGTTTTATCCCGATGAATTCCAGTATAAACCTAGTCATAATTTTTATATAGTCTAATATGAAACTCGTTATTCTGTATTTACTAATAGATGTTGTAGCACTGACTTTGAACATTTGAATGTTTTTTTTACGATCTGAGTTACAAAACTAAAGAATCTAAAAAATCCTGACAGTTCACACTTCATGGCTTTTTCCTTTTCACGTATAAGGAAATTACGTTTGATTAAAAAGTATTCACATAGGAAATTATTCAAACAGAAATTAGGAAGAATGTTTCAAACAAATTTTGTATAAATGAAGCAAAAAATACTGATATGTTTCAAAAGAGTTGTATAAGCCTAGTAAAGAAATTATGATCAGCCTATAATTCCCTTACGAGCAATACCTTAACCTCAACTTCTCATTCCCCAAGATCAACGTTCCTAGAATCACATTCCGTGTCTCTCCGCGGTAATAAATCGATACTTACCGATACAAATAGCTCTTTAATTCGATAGAAATAAATCTTGGTTTCATTCCCCTCCCTTCCGGCAAGACGATATTACCCTTACCCTATGGGGGATTTGTAATAAAGCTATTTGTTAGCCGTGTCACCTTTATAGCCTTGATAGAGGTTGCTATGAGACAGGTCATGTCGAAGGGAAAACGTCGATCGAGGTTAAGGCAAGGGTTTGGAAACTTGGTAGTTTTAGGGTTTATTGACTGATTTATTGACTTATTTATAGGTTTTGACTAGCCTCTTGGATGAAAATTATTGGTACTATAATATTTGACGTGCTACAATTTATCGTATTTGAAATCGCTCGCCTATATTCCTTTATGATATAGACGAGGAATATAAGATATTGCCAAAGTACAGAAGTAGCAACAATATTGTTTCTTGCTTTCAGTTCATAAAAACCTCGTAAATTCATTATTTGAACTTACTCTTTAGCAGACATTATTATAATTGTTATACTTTATTACTGTGGTAGCTAGTTATTGATTACAATGTAAAAGCAAAGTCGTTTTACTCAATCGAATTACAAATGTTAAGCTTTATAGTCATGCCGATAACATCTCCTTTTTAATTGGTTTTAAGAAAATGACATGACATTTAGCTTTTCAGTGTTATTACTTACTGGAGGTACTGAATTCTAAAGTCGTTATGACCTAATTATGTATTATATTCACATGTGTAAACCAGACAGAGTGAAGTACACCTCATTATAATATTGTTTTGGTAGATTTATTCATAATTATAAAAAAATATTATCACTAAATTATGATGAGTTTTTTTTAATTGATTCAGTCTGGCTTGATATTTTAAGTAATGTTCGTCTTAATTATTCTGATATATTTTTATTTTCACCTTTGACCCCAATAAGCGAAGGTTATTAACCAAAAGTTGCGAATGCAATCGCATGCATTATATTAAAAATATAATTTATTTCGTAATTTTTGCATTTGATTTACATTATTTACCAACCATGTTTCAATTATTATTGAAAGATAATAAATAATGTAATTGTTCTAATCAATATTTCATTTTGGACTAATTGAAACTTTGGACTAATTGAACTGAAGCATTAATTGGACTAATTGAACTGAAACATGCCTGATTAGCTGAATATTTTATAAAATCATTGTTATTAATGTTTTAAAGTGATTACATTTTTAAATTTCACGATTATTTCCTTATCTTTTAAAGCTGCAATATTGACTCGGAGAAAACACACAGAGCGATAACTCTTTTTTACCATAAACATTTTCATGTTGTATCTCAATTACAATAAATTTTACATCCTGGAGTCATCACATTCGGTAGTCAAATCGAATGTCAAAATAATTTCCGAGAGAAGGTCTAACAAACTGAACATCAATTATTTATCTCAAGGTTCACTTAGTAAACATTGTAGTAAATGTCCTGAGGAAAAGACGTGTCAATTGATACGCAAATTAGGAACTAAACCTTTGACATCGCAGAGGAGGAAAACATCTTTGATTATTTCATTTGGTATCTGATACTTTTACTTTCAAACCAAATTACTTTGTTACATGAAAACACATAAATTAAAGTTTATTAGACGTGTTCATAGTATTGTTTTGGGAGGTGTTTCTGTGTGACCTACATTTATAAACTTTGGAACAGAAAATTGGTAGTGACATGTTTACTTTTCGCTTGGGAGCGAATGTGTTTGCAGAATATATAGTAAAACTGTTGTTTTAAGGGTGCTTGCTTCGTATAGCTAACAGTATCGGACGAGTATAGAATTATAGATGTAAAAAACTGTTGAAAAATTAAATGGTTTGACCAGAGAAGAGCGAACGGTTCTCTGGGTTTGACATTGATACAATAGTGTGGACTTTAAAACATATAGGCTTAGCGGAAGTTATTTTTATCTTCATGATGCCATTGAAATAAAATTAACTTTATATCAGCAGTATTAGCTTCCTTACTTTGCAAATATTTCAATAGCATTATTATATCATAAAAATTAATTATTTTATACGCAACAGGAATTGAATGTAACTCTCTATAACTCTGTTGGATTATAATATTTTTTTAAAAATGGAAGATCTAAAATTTAACGTCATACGTTACTTCACATTCTGATGATAGGGAACCTTGTGTACAGTTTACATTTTTGAAGAATAAGGCAATTTGAGTATGTAATACCATTGTTTCTTTGTAAAAATTTAGTGTTTAGACCTAAGTGCACTGTTAATGCGGAAGTGTAATGAAATTTTCAAAAGAAACACATGAAAAAAATAATTTTGTACAAGAAATGAGTATTGCCATTACGAGATGTCGAGATCTATATAATATGCTTTTTATGGTAACCTTTCCATTGTAAATTTGTAATTTGTCATTTACTAAAACTTATCCATTCGTATATGTTTATACTTCACGTGTGTGTGAATGCAAACATGTGTTCACTTTTCACTTTATATATCTGTTGACGCCTGAACGTCTGTTGCTGTAGAACTAATAGCAGGAGTGCTGCAGACACTTTCGTGAGAAACAGAAAGTCAATTGCAATTGATGGTTCCTTCGAAAGAAAGAAGTGGGAAAAGAAATATCGAAAAAGGCGTGAAAGTATTGAAGAAGATGAAAATACTTAAGAAAATGGTGCTTGAAGTTTTTGCTTTGGATGCTGACTGATTCAGTGTAAAAACTGAGAAATGGTAGGAATGTATGACGGAATTATTGCACCAATTTCAAATTTGTTATAAAAGTAGCTAATAAGGACGTTCACATCATATGTTCTCTTACAGCAAAATTTGAAGAAACATTCGCCTTAAGGAGACTGTATATAACCATTTGTACTGTCACAGTGACGATGACTAAAACTTTGAGGGAATATACTTTTAAGAACTTTTTTTCATTTTTACAACCAAGACAAACCAAAAATTTCATATAAAACAAAGCATTGATATTGTTTCCTTGAATATTTCAGTGCTATTAAAAAATATTTTTTAAAGTAACTGGACTATCGTTGCCCCTTAATGTATTCCTGTTATAACACCAGTTTTAAGTTAGTTTAATTAAGTATCCTTTGACCTGAAATAACCTAACCGCACCCAGTAGGTTATCGTACTGCCATGTAATATACAAATCATCTACTATAACATATAGAATTGTAGCTTGTACATTAATATACAGTTACTCATGTAATATTACAGTTTTGTGTGTGTCTGACAGTTTCTATGATAAATGTTTTGCAATTAGCATGCTGGGATGAATGAATTTGAAAACCTACAGAGAAATGAAACTTTTTGATAGAAGAATTTGTATCGTTTCTACTCACACTACTAGTACACAAGTATTTGTGCTAACGAAGCTTTACATTTTAATCACTTTTTTTCGCTTAATGATAAAGGAAACCCCATAACACCGAACCAGACTTTCAACTAGACTACTCTTTATACAGTATCTACTTTTCTAAATAGTCTATATTCCTCTTTATCTCTGTAAGAATGGTAATAGATGTTTCTATTAAATCCCTAAACTCTCCTCTATTGTATATCCTCCAAAACAACACAAAAACAGTAAGAATGTATTTTCCGCTGCATTTAACTATACTGTTCCTATAAAATTGCTCTGTTGTTGCTCCTGTTTCCAGCGGGGCAAAATACACATTAGTCCACTTTTTTTTATCAACTTTTGTTTAGAAAATTTTAATTCGGATAAGCCTAGCTGGTGCAGCAGTTTTATCGAGTAATGTGATATGTGAATGAACTCTACATGTTTCGAAATAATAATGGTACATTTTTAACGATCATACTTCTTTTAGATAAAGTTGAAAATGCTAATGTTCTAAACTAGACTATGAAATGGAATAAAATTTACAAATATACGAATATTTTCTCAAGGCTAGTAAATTCGGAA
This sequence comes from Campodea plusiochaeta, assembly GCA_034698565.1. Taxonomy (NCBI): domain Eukaryota; kingdom Metazoa; phylum Arthropoda; class Diplura; order Rhabdura; family Campodeidae; genus Campodea; species Campodea plusiochaeta. The sequence continues at coordinate 8,546 of JAQIWE010002150.1, read as the reverse complement.
CACAAAGGGGACGTTAATTGCTACTTGATTATTTTGACTTTTGAGGTTTATTTGTTCTAAATTAGTGAAATATTCCTCTTAGATACGTGTATTTGTGTCATAGCTTTATAAAACGCTTGAATTTCTTACATCATGTTTGTTTTATGTACAAATTACCATACGACATTACTCCATGGTTCATATAAAATGGAAATAAATAAGCAGAATCTAGAAACTGCTTTTTTCATCATGACTACGACAAAGGTAACACTATATTTTTACATTGTTCCCATTCGCCAAAGTAAATTATTATGTAACGAAACCTGTAAAAAATGGTTCGATCATCGTTATCCAAAACCTATCACACTGTTAAACTACAGCAAACGTATAGAAGATCATTAGATAGTTCTATACACCCGTTGTTAAAACCAATTTATCGAAGTTCGATATTTTTCCACTGTGTAACTTTTTTTATCTATCTGGTATCTGTGTGTTTGAACATACGGGTTATTGAGAGAACGATTATATGATACTCAAAACTAATGGAGTGGAACATTGTCTAGGAGTATTACTATCTCCAATGTTAGTCTTATTATTACTACTGAGTTTGCTTTAGTTCTATTGAACAAAGAAAGGAAAGAATGGAGATGGTTGAAACTAAATATTAGTTGTGTGGACAATGTTTCAAAGGGAAGAATGTTTCTTTTGTCCTCTTGCTCGAAGAAAATGAGGCCAATTTTCGTTGATTGGAAAAAAATTGTTATCGTCTCATGAGATTTTAGTTTCTCAACGAAAATGTTGATTCTATAAATTTGTCCACTATTATTTTAGCTGACTTTATTTTCCACTGATACTAAATCACAGTTTTATCACTTTCTTATTTTTTTTCTGCTGGTGTTCTTAATACTTCACTGTGGAAATTATTTCCCTCAATTCTAATAATACGTTAAAATGATATAGAAAGAGTAGTTTTAGTTTTTATAACTTATTGGATTATTATTTGAAGTAGCTCTTGAAGTATGAGTTCTTAAGTTTGGAATATTTCTACTTGGATCTCTTTTGATGATTCTCATAAATCGAAAAACAGATTTTTTTTAGTTTTGTACCAGATCCGGTAAAATATGTCGAAAACTCGCCAGCTATGTCCGCCTCTTTTTGTCGATACACTATAATAATTCATTATGTATTTTGTGCCAATCTTCAGTTTTGGCACACGTATAAAATGTATAATACAGCAAGCACTTACGATATTGAACACCACAAAGCCTAGTCTATATGCAGAATGTGTGTTTGGTATCAATATAATCTAATGAAATATATATAAATTGATAAATTATCCATGATTTTACATATCGCAATTACATTATTTGTGATTTAAAAACGTATACTGTAAAATAACATGGTTTGTTAACTGTTACTTTACAGTAGAGTTTCCGTATAATATTATATTGTAAATGGAAAGACAACTACAATGTTTATCACGTGAATCGATATAGGTTCAAAACAACAAAAAAGCAATGTGAAATTTTCAGTTTTTGCCAGTACACCGAATATTAAATTTAGGATTCTAAACTATAGGACTGAATTAAATAATGATATAGGTGATGTGACTTCATAATTACTAAATTTTACTTTCTCAGCACGTATTTATACTACTGCGTCAATTATATAGGTGAAATCCTTTGTTGCTCGCAGCCTACACGCATTTTAACCGTATTATGAGGCTTTTCTTAATTTTCTGTTGTTAAAAATAGACTTTATACTTCTCTGACTGTTTGGATGCTGCATAATAAAATGACTAATTCTACACTGATTCAATTGTTGCTGGTTTGTTTTTTATTACACTTGGAAATACCAAAGTTTCGTATTTTCTAATTCAAATCACGAACTTCACACTTTTATAGCAAAACCTTTATTTAGAAGAACTACTTCTTAAAATTTCTGAAATGAATTTCCACAGTAAGATTATTATAATTATGATTCAGAAAGTTCGTAATTTAATTTTTATATATATACATTACCTACTTTAGAATCGCATTTTGGCACTTCGAAACACATTTCAAAAAGAAAATAACGTGACTGCGACTTTCGGATATAGTTATGAAGATGGAAACGTTAATTTAAAATACGTAATGAATTAATTTTAACTATTGTCTTTATTATGAATAAAAAGTCGACTTTTGTGAAACTGATCATGATCCCACCTGCACTCCCATTGTATTTTCTTCCCTTTCCTATTACCCGATAACTTTATACACATTTGCATCTTCTTTTATACTGACGAATAATTTAACGTGAGTACCCCATTAATTGAAGTGGTAATTACGATTTTATCGTTATTACCCCCGGAGCATGTCCTTACCTTAAATTAGAAGACTCCAGACTACTGCACAATGCACTATCTTCTTCCTTTTATAAGAATAGGATATAAGGTTAAATTTTATGATTTTAGAATAGGTGCTGGGTTTATATGAGAAGTAAGGGTTGATTAAGCTTACAGGGCGCAACAGGGTTAAAGACACCGGGGGTTAAATGTTTTATTATGATTGGCAGATAGGGTAAATCTTCTTACAAGAGTTTATGACTTTGAGCCGATACTTATTTCGGAGAGAGGAAAAAAATAATAAAGTTTCAAAAATGACACACACCAAGAATTGCTTTGGTTGGTTAGAGAGAGAGAATAATATGTTTATTTACATACTCTGTTTACATATAGTAAGTTGACAAATGCCACAGAATAACAATATCAAATTGATTACAATAAAATATTTTCAAATTTGTGTTTTTGTGTATATATGGTTGTGGAGAGTGTGGATGGAATCCTTTAGCACGCTGATGAAAATTTCTTGAACCAGTTTCTTTTGCAGACCAAATCTTCTTATAAATTTTTCCATGAAAAAGTTAGTAATCGTTCCTCGGGCTCCAAAATACAATCCGATAACCTCTACGCTGTTTAAATCGTATTTTTCAGTAAAATATGGAGCAATGGAATTGTAATGGTGTTGTTTCTCTTTGTGAACTCTCTCAGCTTGTTTGACATTATCTTCAAATCAGATTGTAGGATTTGATATGATTATATGTTGGGTTTAAAAAAAAAGTAATCTGAGCGTTAAAAGCGATATCATATTTCCTCTTCATGCACCTTTCCAAAAATATCTATTTAGTTCAAATATCTCGTATCTATCAGTCTACAGTACATTTATTGAATGAATAAACTGTTTAAAGTTAGGCCTATTTCTTGTTTGTATAATTCCGTGATTACCCATAGTTTAAAACTAATCATTTTCAGAAAATTATTTTCATTTTCGTTCGTAATTAATGTACATAACTGAACAATTAAATGAAAGATATTATCACTTAGCTCCACCCAACGTCGATTTAATTATCTTTAATTAGTAATTAATCACTAAAGAGAGAAGTTGAAAATTTCACTCTAACAACTATTGATCTTCAATGCGTATATATCTGTATATAGAGAGAAGCCCGAAATCAAGCTTCAACCTTTCTGATCAATATTGTTGGGTATCTTCATATTTTCTCAGCTAATGTTCTTAAGAACCTATTCCAAAATCTTAATAACCTATTCCACTTTAGAAAATTGACGATTTTGACAGGAGAAAGTTTTGTTTACAATGGTAAACAGCGGTGACTCTATTGTCCACTCTCTTGTTAGGAGCTTAAGCTGTCAAACTCTGCTTTTTGTATAGGGTATACCACATATTCGTTCAAACATTTATCAAAAACCCTATTTTGATAATCTATTGCCATTTCTGTCAAGAAAATAAGTAACCTACTGACATGTGCATATACTTATTGTTACAATACAGCTATAGAGTACAGAAAATTGGCTATTGTTCCCCTTACCGATATTTACGTAACCATTTCGCTTACGATATTGTGTGATTTGTGTCTAAACATTTCACTTCCATATTTGCAGAAATGACCATTACAAACGTGTAACAAAACCATTATGTTAATTTTACAGAAAAATTCGCCTCTTCTTTCTTTGAATTATGCGGAAACACGATGTCTGGCGTAAATAATTTCATCACCTTTGTGTCTATGTCGTCCTACACTATTACTAATGAGCTTGTATCATCAACTTTAAAGATGGTGGACATCAGTGTTTAAACAGATGGATTGATTAGAAATTGTATTAGGGAATTGATTTTGGAAATAAATATTTTGGTAGGGTAGATGATGGGTTTTGATATTTGGGTCATCTAATAATTACAATCGTAATAGATCTAGGAAAGAGCTTGAATCGAATAACTTCAATCGAAAGTGCACATTGCTATTATAATAACTATAATTATAAAATGTTAATTTTGAGAATAAAAAGAAAATATTTGGTAGAGCAAGATGAGTTATTTTTATAAGCGAATTTTGCAAATTTTTTCCGAATTACAAAACTGTCATCTCTAGACACGTCTTTCTTCTGTTCATTTTCTTCCTCCTAAACATGACGTAACTATTTGAGCAGCAATGTTGATTTATTTGCTTGCTTTTGGGGGAGAGCGGTAAAAGAATTTGCTAATCGATCGTATAACTTTACTTTTTCTGATTTACGCTCATAATCTCATCATTTATGTTCAACTTGCTCTTACTGGACACCGTGTGCACCTCTTTGCCTATTCATTTACCATTTTTAATGTAGTGGAAATTAATATACTGGTGATATTTTCCAGTTTGTCCTTTAAAGAGACTCCCCTTTTTACGAACAATGAGGAGACAGTTGTTCATTTTGCCATCCCTAAATCCCTCCTATAATTTTTATAAATTAAAAAAGACAGGAAAGAGAGGAAACTATATAACAGGACTTTTCACAATTCGCTAAAATTTGCAACGTTTAATTCTTTTACACTTGAATTCTAGCGTAAAATTGTGAATGAATTGGAGTTCATTGAACCGCAAATCTTTCATTCATAGTTTGATTTGTTACTTCATTCACCGTCACTTATTATTAACAGGTGTACGGATATCCGTTTGTTATTATTGGAGATATTGAACAACATTAGAATTTTTAATAGGTTATTAGAATTTTGTAATAATTCAGCAAGCGAAAATGTTGGAAGAAACACATTCTCTTATCAACATTTGTAAATAAATATTTGTTATCATTAATTAATATTGGTTATATACTCACACTGTATATACGGGACGAATGTTTATTTTTAAATACATACCAAAATATTAACACATATTATCCTTAGCATAAATTGACAGGATCCGAAATAACATTTAAGATTTCAAATAATCCGCCTGCTTTAAGAAAAAATACCAAGACAAAGAAAACTTGGGAGTAAAGACGAATTTTAAGCTTATTGGGTCCAATATATTTAACCAAAGTAAGAATAATAGAACTCAAAATTATCAGATATTTCACAATGATGACGTTATTTTCAACAGCACTTAATCAAATTTTTAAATAGTGCATCTCTTCCAATACATTATTTAAAATCTCCTGATAAAAAATGACCTCTAACTTCCAATATTCATAAAACTTGCGGAATTGCAAGACGACGAAACATTATCTCAAAATGAACTTTTCACTGACACCAAATGACCATTGATAGTGAAACCTATAACAAACTATAGAATAAGCCAAACAAACCTTTTATCACCAATTTGTTATTTATTATTATGGCTAAACTGCCCCTAGTAACGCAATCAGTAATAGTGGTACTTATAGTTATTTGGTGGCTCCTGTTCGTTCATTCGGTTCTGAGCGGTTTCGATATTTTTTTATGTGTGAGTTCGGATTTTCGAATCGAGCGATGGTGTTATGTTCGAAAATTGGGAGAGATTATGTTCACATTTTTGTTCCCTTTAAGAAGGTGGGTTTGACAGAAGAATGAGTCGGTTATTTGGAGTGTCGTTGTTCTGGATTGGGGTCAAGCGGTACGTCGGGGGTACAATAATTATTATTGCTTTTTAAAGCTTTTTAAAAACAATTAAGTAGTTTATTGATTACCTGACAAAATGATGAGGTGTAACTTTAGTAAATTCTTTCAATAGTAGAAATGTACGGAATATTTTTTATTGATAGAAATGAAAAGCCGAATTCCGTAATAAGCACTCTGTATATTATAGGACATTATCCAACATGTTTCGAATTAAACAATGCATTTAGGGGTACATATAACTGCAATTAGATGTTATTATTTTAAATACAAAACAGCAAGTAATAGTAACACTGAAATATCTTATGTGCGGAAATTTAAACTTTTATTAAGTCAGAAGTACATCGCTCTCTGGATAACTAACAGAAAAATGTTAAATTCCTATACAATATGACAAGAAGTGAAGAGTTCTTATAACAATATTTTCCTTATCTATTTTACAAAATATAATTCACAAATATTTAGAAATTTAATATCCACTAAACCAATACCACATATGCTTACATTTAAGCATATACATGTATGATAGTTGAAATGTATATCTTGTATTATAACATATTTTTTGTTTTCAAGTAGTTGCATCGATAGAAAACAGTTGAAACCATAGGAAATATTAAAATGAAACATTTAGATTTTTGGAAAATCATATGGAACTTCAAGCTATAATATAGGAGAATAACATTAAAACTGAAAATTGTGACAATAAGAGCTCCTCCGTGCAGAAAAACCGGATGTACTTGAGCTTGTTTCGCTTAGGATGGTTCTATAGGAGCTAGTTCAGTCATTCACGTACAGCTTGGTTTTTGGGATTTTATAAATATATTAAAAATATTTTACAAGACACTTTAGAAATGAGTCTTTAAATATTTTTTTACACACATTGCAAGTTAAAAATAAAAAGAATATTGCAGTGAAAAATAATCAAACTTGTTCGATGATCGTTCAACATTCATTATCTCAAGAACGTCTTGTCTATACAAGAAATGAAGAGTTTGTCTGCAGTTAAAAGCACCTCGACCAAAGCTCTTGTCCATGACAAATTTAGAAATTGGCAAAACAAAGTGTCCACTCGCAAAAGCCCATCAGACAATTTTATCCATTCAGATTACCAATTATGCGTACGATAGCCGGTTCCAGATGCTCTATTGTTAGAGCTCAAAAACTCTGTAATGATCTTCAATTAAGTCATTTATTCAATTAAGTCACTTCAATTAAGTCATTTATAATACCTATTTGGGATGGACATCCATCAAAACAGTAAAAAACAGACAACAAAATCTGTTCAATATAGGTCAAAATGAATTTTCATTTTCAATAATAATGTAAAAAAATCCAAAATTATATAAAACATAACAATCTGTATTTCTTCACCTGTCAAAAACGTGCAATTAAATATTTAATTTTCAAACACGCTTGTGAAAGTACCAATTTCAAATCAATATTTGAAGGTCCTCAATGTTTTTAATAATATAGAAGATTTTAATATTTTATAAAGAAAAATATAGGCCCTATACCGTTTAAAATATTATGTTATCTGCTTTGTTTTAAAGAAAATAGAAAGTAAGTTACTATAATTATATAGTGTTAACAGATATGCAGTATTGCTGTGATGGATTCATATATACTGTAGTGTATAACATGCATAAATCGTCGCTGGAAGAACGTAATGGTGTATCGCATTATTCTTAATTTATCAGGTTCAGGAGACCGATTTTAAAATGATTTTTCAAATGCTGACAAAACATGTTCATCGCTACAGAAGCTAAATTACTCGCTAAATTTCTGTTGTTATGTCCTTATTTCAATGCTTGGGTGTCTTTTTTTTAATCTTATTAAAACATAAAACAAGTTTGGTTAAGCCAGATTTTGCTGGGATGCCAGTTTTCCTTTAACTTTGAGATACGCCTTTATGACTTTCATGCTCTAGCACCCTCATTTATATAGGAATTGAGTTACGCCAATGGGACCAATCGAAAAAACTCGTCGAGACGAATTCGAATGATATACATAGCCAAAATATGCGATACGCCTGGGGGGGGGGGGGGGGGCTGGCAAAGAATTTACGTGAAATATAGGAAAATCACTCTATAATTAAAAATACAGCCTTCCATGGTCATTCTGTTACAATATTTTGATTAAAATGTATTTTATAGCTAAATATCTTATTACCTTGTGAAAATAAACGCATGTAAATGACTCTGGACTTCAAAAATCGGAAAAGAAGTGATATTTTCTATATTTCACGTACTTTCTATCACCCCCGTTCTCCATCTTGGATGTAGTTCAACCGTCGGAGGCGCTTTACGCGCAAATGGAGAATTGAAGTTATTCATTATTTAAATAAACTGAATTCTACCATCGTTCTTTTATGGGAATTCTTTAGTAAATAGTAACTTTCTATTAGTCCATAACAAAAAAGGCAATCGTAAACGTCCATCAACGTTTCATCAACATTTTTTGTTGCCGTTTTAAATTTTTTTTTTTTTTTTTTAAAGTGTGATGCGTTTTGTTACCATTGTTGTTTAGCACATGATATAACACTATTATCCTGTATCTATCTAGGATTATAAGAATACCAATAATCAGAAAATCCTGAAACTTAGTATTTATATACATTTAATGAGCTCAGTTATCAATTGAACCAATTAAAATTTTATAAAAAGC
>JAQIWE010002149.1:0-13863 GCA_034698565.1 Campodea plusiochaeta | reverse complement strand
GTTGACAAATGCCACAGAATAACAATATCAAATTGATTACAATAAAATATTTTCAAATTTGTGTTTTTGTATATATACTATGTGGAGTATGTGGATGGAATCCAGAATCCTTTAGCACGCACAGTGCGTAAAATGAAACGCGCAAATGGACTGCAATCCTTATTATTGACATAAAATGTTTGTAATTACTATCTATTGAAAAAGGGTAAAATAACAATGTTATATACTCTGTTGAAATGAAAAAGAAAGACTATTGTATTCAATTAAAAAAATAACTAAAACTAAACTGTAGTCGGTACACCTAGTGCATCAGTTGCTCATTTTTATTAATGCAATCATATATTTCATTCAAGCATCAAGCTACATCTAGTAAAATTTCTCAAAAACAAACGACAGTGATGCGAAGAATAGACCAAGTGATAGAAGTATAAATGGTGTAGGTAATTTTAATATTGATAAAGGAATGTTTTCGTCAGCAGTGTTCATATTTTGTCCATAAGAATTCACTTCGTTTCGTTTCTTATTAAACTTTCCACAAATACAGCACGTACACTGTTGTGATCATAAAGAAGAAGACCATTTTCGACAACACCATCTGATACTTTTTTGAAAGCATTCAGACAATCTCTGGGCATCAATGGAACGACTTTAAAAGTAAATGATTCGTCTTTACTCACTTGTAGCTGAGATTTACCATTGGAATACAAATACATTGACCTTTCACGAAAGAGATAGTACCTAGTGTTAATGCAGGCAAATCTTTTATTTAGGCTCAGTGGATGCCATGATTGAGAATCACCAGTTCGAGTATAGTTTTCATCATTCAGAGATCGTATGTACTCATCGACAGCTATTTGCATGTAAAAGGGACCACCTATTTCGTACTCTGAAGCAACCAATTCTTCAATCATTTCTGGAACATTTTTCAGATTTGGTGACGCGAGTAAAAAAAAAAGTACACTTCTATAAGCCACTGTGATAACTATAGTATAAAAAGTAAATATCATTAAAAAGATTCTAGTGTTCGTTTTGAATGGCAACTTACTGATGGATTATTCCAGAACTATATTCGTACATGAAGAGCAAATGAAGATATCAAATTATGGGATTTAGAGACTCTGGAAAACGCTAGAGACATTAGAACAAGTGATGAAATCACCAATGTCCAAATAATTGCACCGAAAGGTTGTATTAGAATCAATCAGTTGATTTCGATTTCAGGTACAGCTGTTGAATATGAGAGAAATAGAAAATCCTTTAAAAATGACTTTCAAAAGAAACCGTATGCTTCAGGTGTAAGCGGCGTTCCACTAGTTGGCTTCAGTGTTAAGCGTTGTTGTATAATTGCACCAGGCATACCATACCAAGTATTCCATTGCCGAATTTACCATACATACCACCATTGGGCATTTCAAACTCACCGAGTTATGTTGTAATACTGTAGTTAGCTTACATATACCCGTATATTAAATAAGAAAGCCATATTAAATATTAGAAAAGAATTAAGCCATATCCAATTTTATACTCTCAAATAAATCAATAAACAAAGTTGTTTATTACTTGTCTACATGTCAGTAATTTAAAATAATTATTGTTGTAGCATTAAAGGTTACTTTTCTGTACATCGTTGATAATATAGGGTGTTATTCCATCACCGCCATTCCTAATTAAATGTTACATCATATTTTGCAGATATTCACTGCTTTTAATGTCTGTATAATTTGAACAAACCAAATTAATTTTTTTATAGTATGACGATGGAAACAAAATAACATATATAGTTCATCTTATTCACTTTCAATTGTTGATATTCAAGTCCATTTTCAGTTATTATTGTCGTTTCAAGGTTTCATAATTAAAGGCTATTAAACAATATTAATATAATACATTCTTCCATTACTTCTATACATTATTAAGTGAGTAGTGGAAAACATGGAAAATGGAAGAGATGTTATTTCTTAGTTTTTATAACAGCAATTTCGAACATCATAGTGCTACAATGTTGTACTTTACTGAAAAATGTTTGTTCAAAGTAAACACATGAAAAATAATAAAATAATTCTTTATCTTTATCCGTCATTTCGGCGAGTGTTTCAACATTTCATAAATAAGTAAATGAAAACAATTTCATTAGAGATCATGCTGTACATTAAATAGAAAATCAACATTGAGCTGAATTATATGGAAGTTTCTCTATAATTTATTAATTTTTCGCACCAGTAAGATCTTAATTTTTAAACACCGGAACAAATATAATTACACATAAATGGTTTAAAATAAATTATTCATACATCGAGATTCGAATTCTGCAGTTGTTGTTTCTACAATCTGAATATCCTGCGATCCGGGACTCTCTTACGTGATGCTGGTGATATAATTATGACAAAAATACCTTTTACAATTATACAATTATACATGACATTTAATCAGAGTTGAAACCGACTCCTGCTGGGTCAAAATGTATACTTGAGAACTTGACCCAATCAATCTGTTCTTGATTACAGGACATGATTTGGACAATTTTATCAACAAATAGATGGAACACCTATGGGATCACCAGTTTCACCAACCCTTGCAAATATTTTCATGGAAAATCTGGAAAAGAAAATTTTGGAAAATGCTCCCATAAAACCGTTGTACTGGTGGAGATATGTCGATGATATTTTAGCTGTATGGCCATATGAGGAACGTGAAAATTTAGAATCATTTCTAGATTACATAAACTCACTCCATCCAAAAATTAAGTTCACCATGGAAATAGAAGAAAATAATTGTCTACCTTTTCTGGACATTTGCATAAAGAAGACTTCAGATAACCGATTGATCACGTCTGTTTACCGTAAACCAACCAATATGGAACTCTACATCGACGCCAAATCATGTCACCCGTTTAGTCAAAAAGTAGGAACTTTCAAAGCATTGTACAATAGAGCTAAGCTGGTTTGTTCATCTGCTCAAGAATTGAAGAAAGAACTAGAACATATTGTATCTATTGCGAAAGATTTGGGATATACAAATATGGAATCGATTCTGAAAAAATCACCTAAAAAGTCTAAAGAAGATGGAGAAATAGAAGATAAAAAGAAACACGTAATATGCCTTCCGTTTTATCCAAAAATGTCTTACAAAATTGGTCGAATCTACAAGAAAAATGGTTTTCAAGTATCATATAAACCGCCCCCAAAAATCCGTAATATCGTTTCACATCCTAAAGATAGAATTCCTACTTCACAACTATCAGGTATCTATGAAATTCCATGCAAAGGATGTGACAAAATATATGTTGGACAAACCAAACGCCCCATGAAAACTAGGATCAAAGAACATCGGAGTTATTTAAGAAATGGACATCAAGAAAAATCTGCAGCAGCTAGCCACTCATGGAGAAGAAATCATCTATTAAACTGGAGTAAAGCTAAAATTACAAAACATGCCAAACACTGGATAGAGCGAAACATAAGAGAGTCACTGGAAATTATGAAGAAACGAAATACCATCATGAACGATAAAGCAGGTCCTTACAATTTACATAGCTGGTCTCATCTCATCAACAAACTATGCACTTAATGTTTATATTCCTTTCAACTACTGTATATTTATTTGTAAATGTATTTTTGTCTTGATAAAAGCTAAGGGTCTTGGCTGAAATATTGACAATATTCTGTATTTTCATTGTGGATTTGAAACGTATTAGCTAGAAAATGATAAACACATACGAATCCATCTCTCTCAGAAAGAATATCTATAATCATTTGTTCCCATGATTGTTTAATACCAGTCTACAATTATGTTTATAGGCCTAGCAAGTTCTTTCAACAATAGTTTGTATTATTATGCTTCTGGCATTAATGGGACTAAATGAAATTAAATAAAGTTTGTAATTTATATACAGACACCTAGCTTTCAAAGAAAATAATGGGTACAGTCTGTAAAATGTTAACTAGTTTCTTAGTCTATAATTTACTACTAATAATGTTATCCCTTATCAGAAGCATACATTGTGATTATTAATATTTCAGATAGAGGACAACAGTCTAGTGTTAATTTTTTTAATTTTCATTCACTTTTACAAAAAAAATTTAGCAGAGTCTTACAATTGATCTGTTTTTCATTTAGAAGTTGTGTCTCTTCCAAGTTTTAGGAAGAAATCTGCAAATCTGTTAAACATTTTTGAACTTTGAATTCAACAGTCCAATCAACTCTAATATTAAGACTTGTAAATCAAACATATTCCTTTCCAGTCTACCCCACTGCCAATTAATCCTCAAGAAATCCCAAAACCAAAATCAGTGAAAGAAGAGAAAATAGCTCCTCGCAAAAAACAACACAATAAATCAGTAGATGAACCTACACCAAAGAAACGAAAAAGTGAAGAAAGTTCATGTAAGACCCCTGGTGATAATAAAACTATTCATGCAAAAACTTCAACTCAGATTAATGAAGAATGTGTGTTAGAAATGAAAGAAGAAATAATTGAAGATGATTATGAAAGTTTCCATGGTGATGATAATGATGATTTTATTCCCAGTGATATATTGCAAACTGATATTACAGAGGATTCAGAGACAGTTTATTCTGATGAAGGTATTATTAACTAGAATTTAATTTTACTGTTGTTAGGTCAGCTAACTCCCATTCAGTTTTTAATAAAATGTTAATTCATATTTCACAATTAGCCTTTACTGTGGAGGTCAAAAACATGAAATTCTCATGAGGAAATGAAGAAAAATGGCTCTAAAAATATTAATCATTTAGAAATTTATAAAATACCTTTATTAAATGAAAATTCAGATGTTTTGACAATATTTCGAGCCCCTAAACAATATTCTGGAGTTTTTTTTCACATAGTAATTGACCCGTAAAGTCAACAAGTCAGAGAAAAGTGTTGCCAAGCTTCTTGTTTATACTGTAATTAATAATTTATTTCTGTTTAGAAGTTACTGAAATTATCATTGTTCATGAAAGTTTAAAAACTAAAAGAAAATTGATCCAAAATTCCAAACATAAGAAAATAAATCAACTGATGAAAGGGATTATTTTTTAAGATGTTACATCATTGCATTTTCAAAAACAGTGACTTTGGGGTCTTTGCAGTTAAATTGTGAATCAGGTAACAATAGTAAAAAAAATTGTCACTTCAGATTTATGAAAAAACATCTGAAGTTTTCATTTCAAGCCTGGGTATTTCTTGAAATTTCACAAAATTACTTGAATTACGGTATCACAGTTTTTCTTCTTTCCCCATAAGGATTACACTATTTTGACCTTCACTGTAAAGGCTAATTCTGATTAAAACTTTAATATTTTCAAAGAAGGCCTACCATAATTTTCTTTATTCTAATAGCATTTTCTTTATTTACAGTTTTAGATGAAATAACTAAAAAATAGTTTATATAGGCCTAGTCTGTATCAACAGGCTAACCTGTTTCAGCAATGTATTGGCAGGCATAGGCCTATATCAACATCTCTATAAAAATTAAAGGCTGAGCTTGGAAAACGGGGAACCTCTTGAAAGCGTTTTATGAATTTCTTTTAATTTCTAAGCGAAAGTGTACTAGGCCTATAAACAAACAATTTTCAGCATCTTAAAGTTAGAATACACAACTTTCATTACTTGTAATTCTCTGTTTTCACATTATGTTATCCTTACCTGATTATAATTAGGAGTTACATGTTCAAAGCAAGCGTTGCGAGCGTATGTGAGACGTTGTGTACATCAGTGTTCGCGCTGGCGTTCGTAAATCTCTTCTTTGATTAATTTAAATTCTAAATGAAGAAACTTTCAACAAATAGGCCTAATTCACGAAACTGATAAATTTTCTCACTTATGAATTTGGTAACGTAAATATTACATAATATTACAATGTTATATACTAGGAGAATCTCCTTTTTCTCAGGATTCCAATGATGTCAAAAACATTTATGAGCCCTAAGCGGTTACTTCGGTAGGTCTACACTTAAAAGTTTGCAAGTCGATTATATATGTATTTTAGTTAACTCAACCGTATTGAAATAATAGAATGTTTATACTTGTTAGAATCGGAAGTTTCTAATCTATGAAGATTAAAAGGAAAAGAGTACAGGGGTGCAGAATATTCCTGAAGTCCAAAATTTCGAGTTTGGTTCTAAGGAAGGTTCTAAGAGGTTGCTCTTTTTCCGCTTTTTTCTAAATTAAACATTTTAAATGTAAAGTAGCCTAGATCTGGTTTTAATTTCTTTTATTCCAAATAAATTGAATTTGGCCTATCAGTTTATTTAGCAGTTTATTCTTGGGAGTTAGGCTATACTGACAGATGCCTTAATATGTGAATGCATCATAAAAGAAAAAACATGTTGTATAATTATACTGTATTTTAAGTCATAAGAACCCTAACCATTTAACCCATCAAGGGTGTTTCTGACAACCACCATCTGATAATCCCTGGTTAGTTGGTTTAAATTCTTTGCTTTCTTGCGATTTGTATAGAAAATAGAGAATTTGAACCACCCAAACAAGTGGACAACAATGGGTTTACTGTCAAAACAATTTGAAGAGTTAATCGATTTGGGTTCTTAAGATTTAAAAGACACTATAACTTAATTAGCCTTTACGGTGTATATCTCAAACATGAAATTCTCATGATGAAATGGAGAAAAATGGCACTAAAAATATTAAGGAATTTACTAAATACCTTTATTAAATTAAAGTTCAGGTGTTTTGACAAGATGTAGAGCCACTAAACAAAATTCAAGAAGTTTTCTTCACATAGTAATTGACCTGTAAACTTAGTAAGTCAGAGCACAGTTTTGGCAAGCTTCTTTTGTGCAATGAAATTAATACTTTTTGATATTTATTCAGAAGATTCTGTTCATGAAAATCTACAAGCTAAAGGAAAATTGACCCAAAATTCTAAACTTAAGAAAGGAAAGCAACTACTGAAAGTAATTATTTTTTAAGACATTGCAACATTACATTTTCAAAAACAGTGACTTTGGTAACTGACGTAACTCTGCTGTTAAATTATGAATCAGGTAACAATTTTTAGTAAAAAAATTTGACACTTCAGATTTATCAAAAAACATCTGAAATTTCCATTTAAAGGCCTATTTGTTGCATTTTTACAAAATTACTTGACCAATCACAATTTCTTCTTTTCACCATAAGAATTACACTATTTTGACCTATACAGTAAAGGCTAATTGTTACAGCTTACCCAGTCTAAGAAATCCATCTTCTGCAAAAAACAAAAGTGAACTGCAAAAAACAAAAGTGAAAAGTGAACTTTTCACATCTGTTACATAAGTTCAGTAATAAAAATAATGATTTATTTTGATGAATTTTTATATAAGCCTATTTTCTTAAAGTAAATTGTTATTTTGGTAAAACTGCACTTTAGCAATGGTGGGTTTTGGAGACTTTGACCTCCCAGACTGAAGATTGACCTACCTGACACAATAAATTAACCTAACCTGACCAAACCTTACCTAGTCTAATTTGAAGTAATAACGTAAGGAAATAGGGGAGAATTAAAATAGTATGAATAAGGGGTTTCTTCTCTCCTCATTTCTGCGAAAACATTTCCAACTTTAAAGATAGAAGTACCTGAATTTCTTAGGCTGGGCGAGCTGTAGCTGCTTTCTCTTCTTTTAAAGAAAATTGAACTATTTGTTCACTGTGCTGGTCCGATAATAACCAGAGTCTGGAGAGAATGAAAATTACTAATCTGAATGACTGAGGACTGGAAACAGTAAATTCTCAAACAGAACCACTGCCTACCTGAATGAAAGCAATAAACAAGCACCCAAAGGAAATTAACACTGTCAACCTACACTCGGACGGCCCAAGGCAGAATACAAGGGTGACACTGTGACTATGTCGCAGATGAAAATGAACTGCTACAGACAAATTCAGAAAAAAAATATAATTTTCTTAACTGTGAAGTATCATAAACTGTTGTATAGATAAAGAAAAGATGCGTGAATTGAAGGAAAGTAGGCCTACATCGAAATCGGAGTAAATTTGCTGAAGCTACAAGAGTTTGAAATTTTCCTATTTTCTGATCCGTTCTCCCACATTTTTAAATTACAGGAATGATGAACTTCTATCAGTAGACGAAAACGGTGTGATCACAAAGGCATGCAGATGCATATATTTTTTTGCTGTTAATATAGGTCTAGGTTAGCTTATCCATTTAGAACAAAAACAGTACTAGTTCACTGTAGCATGTATTCAAACAGCAAATGTGTTTCTTGTAGATGACTTGTGTGATTAATTTTCTTTCTTAAATTTTGTTTTAGTTTCCTCCTGACTTGCCATCTGTCCATGCAGTATTATCTCAACATGAAGCTTATACATCAAATCGTAGTTCCCACAGCTCAGATACAAGTTCCGCTTATAGTGGATCAGATACAATGCAAAGTGTTCAAAGTTCGTTGGAAGCAGATGAAGTTGATCTTTCTGGACTTGTTGAATCAGTAGTTGATTCAGATGAAGAAGATTTAGCAGAAAGTATAGATGTAAGTACAAACACAAATTATTTACAAAATTGTAGGGAACTTTTGCACAATAACAAGAAACTAATCTAGGCCTATTGTAAGAAATTCAATTTTTACATTTGAATATTAAAGAAATTAGATGTTTGAAATCTTGTAAGTTTGTAATTTAACTTGACTTTGCTGGAATTCAGTGTAAAAATAAGGTGAAATAATACAGAATTGAAATTTAATAATCAAGTCCTGGTTTGAGGTAAAAATGTTTTTTAAATGCACTACATTGTTACATTGATATGAGTTAACGATTATTATACACTTTCAGAGTTTAACTGTTCATGACAAAGTACGAGAATGCCTAGAAAAAGATCCATCAGATAGGAATGATGAAGATATAGAAATTTTGTATGAATTTACAAAACAACTCAAGGCATTTAACAACATGACATTGGCAGTACGAAGGGCCCTTTGTAGCGTAATGGTAAGTTTTCACATTTATACTACAGTATTGTGGATTAGTTATTGTTTTTATGTTTTGGGCTCCAATTTTATTTTGTGTTTTAGGTTTTTGCTGTTGTGGAAAAGTCTGGAACTATTGTTATGAATCATGGAGAAGAACTAGATTCATGGAGTGTCATAATAAATGGTCATGTAGAAATAGAATATCCAAATGGTGAATCTAAGCAGTTACAGTTGGGAGATAGGTAGGTTTAAATTGTAACTAACTAATTACTTCAAAGGTTTATTAAAACAGTATTCAGCAAAATAATTTGCTATATCCTAATAAACAGTATTGTGTGTAACTTTAATTGAAATAAATTATTCTAAAGCCTTAAATGTACATTTTTTGTAAAGGGCATTAATAAAATTATTATTACTGTACTGTACTAGTTTGTTACATACGCCTAATGTTTTTTGACAAAACCACATTAAAAAAAGTGTAGTTTTTACTTATAAAGATAAAAGTTGGAGCATCGAAATAATTCAATGTGCTAGTAAAACAGTTTTTAGATAACTAATTTCATTTTTAAATGTTTGAAATTGTTATTGGTTATAAAATTTGGAATTACTAACCTTTTTTTTAGCTTGTTCTTTATCTTATTCAAATGAACTGCTTAAAAATTTATATTGTTCCTAAATAACTATGAAACTAAATTGTTGTGAATTCTGGTTCTTTTTCAAACTAATTTGCTAAATTTCATCCATATGAAAATGATGTCAAAATGAGATTTCACATTTAGTTATTTTCTATTATTCAAAACAATGTTAGAACAAAATAATTACAATCTCAAATCAACAACTTTGAGACTGCAGTGCAGAAAATGCTCTGAAAAGAAAACATAATCTGTTATCTGCTAGTATTAATTACAGTAACAGCTGCTTCTAATATTTTAAGCACTTCATCATCAGTGAAATGTAATCTCAGTAATGTATAGTAATTTGATACAACTGCTTATTACTGAATCATCATTACTTTATCTAAACTGTATTCCAATTCTTTTTCACTGACATCACTGTGTCCTCTCAATTATTTATATATACAGTATACTAATGTATTATCTTTAAAAATATAAAAAAGTATCATATTATCACAGATATTACAGTTTAATATTCCAAGATTCGATTTCTCAATGGGCTAAATATCTATAACATTGAAAAATATTCAAAAGTAATATACTGTATCATATTGATTTCCTTAACTTCGCAAGATTTTAATTTTGTTTTTGAATTAATTTTAGCTTTGGTATAACACCTACAATGGCTAAATTATATCATCAAGGTGTAATGCGTACTCGTTGTGAAGACTGTCAATTTGTTTGTATAACACAAACAGATTATTATAGAATTTTACATCAAGGAGAAGAGAATCAAAAGCGAACTGTTGATAAAGATGGAAGACCAGTATTAGTTACGGAACACAGGGGAACAGATGGTACCAATAAACGAGGAAATATTGTTATCAGGGTAAGGAAATTTATGCACTATATCAGAATTAGCTTTTAATCTGATATTTAAAGATACTATCTAAGAGATTTGTAAGAATATTTTCACAAAACTATGAAAAATACACCAACGAATTAATGAGAAATACAGTAGGTATTAATGAGTTTATTAGAGAGATAATATTGAATAAGTACAAGTAGTACAGTTTTTTGCATTTGAAAAAAAGCTTCCGAACTGAATGTAGGCTTGCACTGTAATTTATTACTGTAACTACAAGTGCTCAATTTGGGACAAATTAATAAAGTGATGTGACTTTCTGAATAGCAATGTTTTGATATTTTAAAATAGACCAAGATAGGTTTTTATTTTTTCTGATGACATACAAAATAGCCTTTCAACAGAGTAATAATAGCTGAAATAAAATGTAGCATTTCATCCTGTGATTGTCACTCTTTTTTTGGTTTCTTTAATATACTTTTAGATAATGTGTATGACAATCTTTATTTTAAAGTATTTTTCTTTGCATTGTTTTGTTAAATAATAAATTTTGATTGAAGTAACATCAATGTGAAATCTTCACATTGATGTTACTTCAATACCTTTATTGGTCAATTCATTGCCATTATTTAAAAACAATCTATACTAACCTTTTGTGATCTATTGTCATAAAAAAATTCTAAAGTCTTATCCATTCTCTATTTTTTCAGGGTACTCCAGAGAAACTTATGTGTCAACTAGTAGAAGAAAATTCAATTGTAGATCCAACTTATGTTGAAGACTTTTTATTAACCCAAAGAATATTTATAGATAATCCAATGATAGTTGCCAATCAGCTTTTTATCTGGTATGTTTCACTATCTTTTAAATCTAATTAATATATTTCTATAATATGCTTAATTTATTTATTGTAGGTTTAAGGAACCTCAGTATCGTGATCGTGTAACACGAGTTGTATTACTGTGGGTAAATAATCACTTTACTGATTTCGAAACGCAACCACAGATGATGGAATTCCTTGAAAAATTTGAAGCTGAATTAGAAAATGAAAATCTTCCAGGACAGGTAATTGACACATTTAGTATATAAGCAATAGTTTGTTACTAAAACAACACTTAGTTCTGCTTTTTTTTTGTAGGTTACTGTCAATTGAACTGTAGACCTACAGTGGCTTGTTACTTAATTCATTTTTTTGTAGTTTAGAAGTACTTCAAAAACGCTCATTTTTCGAAAAAAAATTATTTCTTACAAATTGTACTTGAGTGTAGTGTGCACGATTATGAAGTGATGAAAGAGAACTATGTGCGTAACTGATTGAATGCAAAAAGTTGTTTATTTCTTCTGATAACAATTGAATTAGATCTAACCCCATGCTAATTGTACAGTCCGATCGTATGACGTTACTGCCTTTGGGCCATTCTCCCAATAAGGTATATTTTGAGGTAATATTGTAAAGTAAAGTGCAAAATTTCGAACATGCTTTTCTATGCCTCACATTGTAGGGCGTCTGTAGTTAGTTAGTATTTTAACTACTAAGAAATAGTGAATTCTTACCAACAATTTTGAACTACAACCAAATATTGTTACACTTTTATATGAGCTGTCATTCCCATCACCCTCATGTGTCAGTATCAAGCTGCTGCTTCAAATCCGAAATGATGAAAAATGATTGTTGTTAAGACGAAGGAAGCATATTGTAAGAAA
The DNA here is from genome assembly GCA_034698565.1 of Campodea plusiochaeta. NCBI lineage: Eukaryota > Metazoa > Arthropoda > Diplura > Rhabdura > Campodeidae > Campodea > Campodea plusiochaeta. Next base: position 1,749 of record JAQIWE010002149.1, on the reverse strand, counting down.
TGTTGTTCCCCATACTTGCCGATCAGGAAGATTAACAAACAAAAACAATGCCAAAATAAGAAACTAATATTTTAGGTGCCTATAACTTGATCAGAGCTTAATATTTCCATTGTGTGAGGTTAGCTGTTCATAATTGTACTGTAGTAGTATAACATTTAGAAAAGTGATATGTAGGGTTCTTAACTTGTGAAATAGTGTGTAATGGGCTACTAAAGGCTGAAATAGCATCAAAGAGCAACAGTGATGGGAATGATACGGTGTGATGGAAATCATGCCATGTATAGTTGAGTGATGAAATCATGGAAAAGTGATAAAAACTTTGAAATCATATGAAAATTAAGTCAACAATAACTGAAACCAAATATATCTCAGTTTGCCATATTTGGAACTGAGAGGAAAGTTTTGTTTACTCTTAATATTAATTACTTCTTTCTACACGTATTTTCCCCTCAAACTGCAGTTTTTCGTAATTATTTGCGTTATTGTGCATAAAAGTATAGGCCCCTATAGGCTAGTTTGTTACATCATTGTAAAACCAAGAAAAATACATACAAATCGCCTCTAACCACTTTTGATTTCATTAGGCCTATGGCTTATGAAAGCTACATACAGTGATGACATGCTAATGTGGCCCAATAAGAATGTGTTTTGTCACGACGTTGTGCTAACATGGCAGTAACTACTATTACGTAAATATAGTGCATGTTACATCTCATCTGAGGAGATATTTATGAGATTAGTATTGTTTTACAAACACCATTAATTGTTATTCCCCGTACCCTATTTCTACTTAAAGGAATACTAAACGCATACAGCAAAAGAACCTAATTTCAGCATCCCCACTGCATTAAATAACTTTTGGGAATATTTATAATCCATTTTTAATGTGTATAAAAGAAATAGTGTCTTTCTGTCCTTCCCCGTACCATTCTCTCCACAACTTCGTGCCCCACAATTTCATTGGTTCATATGTAACCCACTCCAATCAAATACTACTCACATAGGTGTAGCGACACGTGGGGTTAACCCCGATATCGAATTTTTAAAAAGTCAGCAAATTGATACAGAAAACAAATTAAGTACCGGTATTTTTTTTAATCCTTTTCAGAATAATTATAGTTTAACTTGCAGAAATTGCTGACAATATGTTCTGTATATTCCAGTAGCATACATAAAATAAAAATAGAAAAAATATTTTCCCGATTAAATTAATATTTGTTTGCAGTAAGTTATGTCGATTGTGCTATTTAATTTGGACAGAAAATATTTATAATAGTGTGTCATGGATTTGTTGCTCTTTATTTTACTGAAAAATGGCTTATATAGAAGTGAGCAGAGGTGTTTTATGTCTAAACATCAAAGTAGAATGCCATTTATGACGGGAAAAAAATCACGTCCGGGGTTCTCCTTTATAGAGTATTAACATTGTTTATACTCTCTCATTACAATTTTGAAACACTTTTTTGTAATATTCATGGGAGAGGGGAGCACAAATCTATAGGCTATTTTTTAATATAAATAATAAAATATAAATGTTATAAATTTTCCAGATAAATTCAGTGTTTTATTTACTTTCAGTTAACAACAATGAGTTTCATTATAACTTAATGTTAATATCTATGAGGCGCCGATTGTGTAAAAATTATTTCGATGAAATAACTCCTTTTTGTGAATAAAAACACATTATTTAGCTAAATAATTGAATTTATAATAAACAAATTATTCGAAAGTAAATAAATAATTTACCCA
>JAQIWE010002148.1:0-13863 GCA_034698565.1 Campodea plusiochaeta | reverse complement strand
AATGAACATCAATGAACATGATATTAGTTTGGAGCTAATATGCTCTATTTAAATATATAATAAGTGCAACATTGAAAATATGGATTACTTCTTTCTTTCATTTGAATTAATAAAGATAGAGCAACACATTCAAGTTTTCTTTTATAGCCGAGCAACGCCGGGTACCCTCAGCTAGTTCGATATAAAAGACAAAAAAATCCTGTTATGCATACATTTTAGAAGATAATGCAGCACTGATACTCTGATAGTTAGGATTTTGCGAGGGAGTTCGTCAATAAAACAGCAGCATGAGATTACTTGTAGTGTTTTATCACTATATCTTGACTTTAAAATTTATTCTAGAACTTTCGACTATGACATTTTTATAACTTACAGAGACAGGCAGCTTCCTCGAGAATTTCCACATCCGATAGCAACTATGTTACTCTACAATTCACATTATGCTAACTTACACTATTTTTGCATTGTTTTATGGACTATAATATCATGCTGAACGGCCTATTTTGCTTAGAGTTACAATTCCCTCCACTTGAAAATTATAAATAAGAGACCGGGACGTCGGAGCAGGCACTCCTTCTGGAACTGGAGATTTTTCTGTTGTCATGGAGTTAAAGTTTAGATAAATGGAACTAATTTAAAAAAATGTGTCTTAAATTTTACAATCTATAGTAAAAATGGTCTAAAACAGTCAGCTTCTAATATAATTTTTCTAAATTTTCTTCACTCGCGCCAAGCATGGTGGCGCTTCGCGAATGGTATTCAACAGCCCCTTACTTTTGCTTCGCCAAATAAGCCTCTGGAATCAACTGTGAAAATAAAGGGTCACTAAGTTTGATCTCGCTCTCCCTGCCAAAAAGGAGTTCCGGCGTCCTTGATAAGAGAATGGTTTCAACTTGACAAAATCGACTTTCCAAAAGTAATTTCAATTCTCCAGGACATTCCACAATCCATACCACATCAGAATATCTATCTTTTCCAGATCATACCTTTCCAGATTTTCTGTGACAAGACATAGAATAAAACTCTAATAGAGAAACTTGTTCTATTTATAAGCATTATTGCAAGCAAATTCTCGCCTTTTCATTCCTGTTGTATTCCAGTAAGAGTACGATATTACGCTATGTTATGATACCTTTGGCTACACATACACAAAACTGAATAACCTCTTATCATTTTTCATTAAATGGATATCAATGTGTCAAAGATAATACAACTGTACACAAATTCGTCTTAAATAACCGGCAATAAAATTTTGTTTTAATAACCTATTATATCTTCTCAAAATAACATTATTACAGTAGCGTACGACGTTTTTATTACCAGTAAATGTTTATGGCTTAACGATACCAGATTACATTTCAAAGGCTCGAGTTTATGTTATTAGCTTTCATCTTATAAGAGAGGGGAAGGGGGATAATCCATAATCAGGGGTAATGAACACTTTTTATGAATAGGTAAATGGTAACATAATAGAAATTTAATGATGGTTACATATCCATAAATGACATTATGATATTGAAAACTGATGTGGCAAAAACTTATACTGAAAGTTATTGGAACCAGAGAAACAAATAGAAAAAACTCAGAAGAAAGTACATCAACTTTGGAATATTTCAAAACTTACTATTTTTCTTAGTTAACTATAATGAGCGCAGATCTTAAACTTTCAGAAATATATGCCAAAACCTACATCCCTAAATACTCTAAGTAATATAATATATAATTATATTTTTTAATTTTCATTTGTACTTGGAACTTGGGACTGCTGGGAGTGACAAATGAACCGAATTTTGTGAGGACCTATTGGTACTGCATCTGATCCCTCTGTGATGTTGCCTTTGCTGGTACTAATATTAAAGTACTGGTATATACAGTACCTGCTGTTCTTACTGTAAGCAGCAATATCATAATGGGAAGGAGATGGGGGAATACTACCAGACAGTCTCTGATAAAATTTAGTTACAACCTATTTATGTCTTGTTATGCAGTTTACAATAAATGGTTACGTTAATATATTTGATAATATTTTAATGGATAAACATAAAAACCACGGAAAACTACCATTAGTGTAGAAAGTTGTAAACAAATAAGAAGATTAGAACAAACGCGGTGAACAATATAGAGATGCCCTAAACACAGTATAAATATTTCAAAATCTCTTATTACATATATTTATACAGTGTGTGTTTAATTAGTGTATCTTATCAAAATATACAAGTTTCCGATTGTAGAGGTCAGGAATCAGAGATTAGAGAAATAACACATTGCTTCATAGTGCGGTCACTTTGAGATATTTCGGGAGTTATATTATGGGATAAATATGAATCTTATTACTAACAATCCAATAACAGTGTACCTTATTTCATTATTGCATTTAGTTGTGTTGGAATATTATTTAAACTAACAGGTTGACGATTAATATACTTTTAGATGACTATTTTTCGAAAAATTCTAATCTATGACTACAGCAGTTTTGCCTCCGTTTATTTCCATCTTCGCGTGTTTCCATTACATTTGCATATACAATAATGCCACCTGTTCGTGCACCTGGCAAAATGTTCAGTATTACGTTACATTGTTTACTATGAGATATAAACTAGGGTATAATACTGACAGGTCTGGGAAATAAGTACAAGGATATTGTAGATTTGTATTTTGATGAAGATGGTTCAAACATTTAAAAATATTTTCCCCCCGGTTTAAAAAAATTCATCCACTATTTATTATAAAATTCCAATTATGTTCCTCTTTTTTGTGGAACTGAATTTCTTGAAATTTGAAAGTATGAAGTCTTTTCGGAAAATTGAAGTGCTCTATTTCAAGCATTGAAATTTGAACAGAGCAGCAAAAAACTATCTAGCAGCAAAAAAATATACAGTAGATTTCAAAATTTCAGTTTAAAAATATAGTGTAATGATTGCAATCTTTTTTATTATTATTTTAAAGTATCTTAAGTTTTAAAAATATAAATGTGGGCGTTTATAGATAGATAACGTATTACGGTGTGGCTGACCTTTCCCATAACACAGAGCTTTTCATGTAAGCTTTACAATAACATTAAACACACTGATGTTTCGTGTATACAACATCATAATCATAATGCGGAAGAAGTAAAAGAAAAGAAATAACCGTAATTATTTTTATGAAACCTAATTCTTTAAAGTAAAGATGACTCTACAGAAGATGACTCTCCATTCACGCAATAAGAACTATTACGATTCCTCTGATAACTTATTTTATCTTTATCAACGATTTCTTAAAGATTACCATGTTGATTATAGTATGGTTAAGTCTGTGCAGTTGAAATAGCATACAAACACCAATTAACTTTAAAACTAGTTTTTAAAATACTCTTATCAGAATAATTTTGCGAAGCAATAAATTAATATTTAGGTTATTGAGAAATTCTACAATATAAGTTATTTCGAATTATGAAAAAATGTACTGTTACTACTGTAATAAATTAATTATAAAACACAATACCTTACTTTTTTGGGTAAAAAAAATAATTTATATTTAATTTATTTATATTCGTATTATTTAACAAAAACTCTTTGACGAAGTATACGAGAATCAAGAAATACAACAACAATAAAAAAAATCCAAACTGAAGTGAGTGGACTTACGAAATTCCGAAATATTCAGTGGGAATCATCATAGAGATATTCAGTTAAAATAATTGTCAAAGAAAGATGAATTACAACGTTACTTGTCAGTTGTCACGTGAAAACATAATAAAAGATAGAACACTAAATTATATTTTCACTATTCTAATTCTTCAGCCTTCCATGAGAGATAACGAAGAATTTGCTTTGATGACTTGTCCATAATATTTAGACTGTGTATAACAGGTATCTAAAGAACTTATCATAACAAAATTATTGAAAAGAACTACCCATACTTATTCTTCAACAACTCACTAGTTAAGCACCCTTTAAAAAGTGTAGCTTTTACCCCCACATTTTAATTTAGTTGTCATTATGACGTTGAAGACAGATAACCCACACACATTCGTCATTGCCACTTTGACGTTCCCTTTCAAGAAGTGAGAGATATGCGTTTGAGATAGCTACTTAAAAGGTTTTCGTCTTCTTTCCAACACTACTTACATGTACTATCAGACATAGTCAGTGTTGGAATGCGGATTTATGTCGGGAATCTGTAGCAGTTTCCATTATCATTGAGACAATGGTGTTTGAATGAAACTGCCAGTCTGGGATCTGATCGTTCAAAGTGGCTATGTCGTATATGGTGTATGGTGGGATGTGATACGATCTTTCTGTAAATGGTACTGGTAATGGAAATGAACTCGTTTTTAAGTAATGTGTGTGAAAACTATCAGTACAGACTACAGAGTCATGGTATTTACATTACTTGTAACATAAGCAGTAAAAAATAATCCTATATTACACAGAATTTTATTTCCAAGGTAACAAATTTCTCTTGAAAACCCATTTGTAAGAAAACTTTTAGATATTTCCCCCATTGGAATTCTCCTGATAATTATTTGATGTTAACAAAGACTTGCGATATTTTTGGATACCATCATCAGAGAGGATGGGCAAAAAACAGAGGTCTGTTTGATGACCAGCTAAATCGGATCTGGTAATCTGTCCTGTTGTCATTTGAAACTGTATACATTTACGAAAAAGACGTAAAAAACTTTTAAAATGTCTCATTTCTTTCATACATGTTTAACAACAATTTTACTTGGTCCAGTTTATCAAAACCAGCAGCAGGTTGTAAGATGTAATGTATTACCATGCTCAGAACCTGGCAGTTCCAAAATATGCTATTCAGAATATTTTCTCCACCATTTGCATTTTCCACTCGATGACCAACATTATTTAGTTATAGATAAAATATATTATATACCATTCAAGAGAGGAACCATCCTTTCTTAAAAACCGTGAAATGGCATAACAAAATAGCACATAGGAAATTAGGAATATATAATAGTTTTCATGGAACTCCAATATGTTTTTTTCTTTCCAATAAAATTCGGCACTGTAGCTATAAACCATGCAGTGCTTGGTATCAGAATAAAAAGTTATTCTTGAAGTGCGTTTCTTTAAAGTACTCAGCAGATTATGCTACACTGTCTAGCAATGTTATGCTCGTATACAATAAATTCTTCCCGTTTTTATTGCAATTTTAATCCGTAATAATCTGTTTCTATAGAAAGTATACATTTCCGCTTATTATATTTATTTTACCGACGAGCATTTTTATGATAAGATAAGAGTTGGTGAGAACATCTTTGTTAATACATCCAATGTTACAGAAAACGAATGGAGGTGATAAGCAGTAGCAACAGAGTTTCACCATGTATTATTGATTTTGCAGAGTTTTTAATCTTTGTGAATAACAAACATAGGTCTAGTGCTAGATTTGTAGTTTACTGTCTTTGAAAGTTCGTAGAGTAGCTAATACTACTTACTATACATTAATGAAAACTATGGTAACTTTTAAAATATACTAATTTATATATACATAAAAAATATACTAATTTATATATACATAAAAAATAAACAAAAAGATATACTTCAGTTTTATATTGAAATCTTGTACAATCAAGGGCGAGGATAGTATTGAACATTAACGACATTTGAAAGAAATTTGACGATGCTGTTAAACTTTATTCAATGCCTTTTGCACTCCAAGTGTCTTCTTGCAAATTGAGTGATTATGATCGTAATATGGTAATATAATATGGTTAGATAGTCAATTTCATTCACTCTGTGAATAATTGGAAATTTTAAATTTCCGGAAGAAACAGTATAATATAGTTAACACCCTTATTGCCTACGCTTTAACCATTAGAACAAACTTTTAACTAATAATACTGAGAATGAGATCTTTCTGCCACTTTAGATGTTCACAGAAGGATAGTATCGCTGTTTGCTGAAGTATTTTATAATGATTATAAAGCATTCTCCACAACAAAACTGTGAGTATGATGCACCCTATAACATCTTAAATCTCATCTTTCTAAATTTTCCTAAGCTCTCTCATCTTTTGAAATGTCTCTCCTGAGATGTAAACGTCGGTTCTGATTATCTATTTAACCAGGAAATTGTCAGTCCAATTTGAATAATCATTCTTCCACAATTTAAAACCGCGTTTGTGTCTTGACAGTTTCCCAAGCACAATGACTAGCATGAGTGATTTGTGAGGATTTTTTCTCCTTCACTACCCATCCAGCTGCATCAATATGTTGTCCTCTTTGATGCTGTTGATGCTGTCTACACATCTGGTAGGTATATCTTCCCTCAGCGCCAGTAGGAACATTTCCACACTGGATCTTCCTTATCTTGTGAATCATGGAAACACATTTCTCTGTCTTAAATTACACTATCACAATCGCGGTGACACTTGAATGTGGGAAAATAAACGTCACGAAGAAAAGAGTTCAATTGAATGATTATTTAATTTCTATCAGTCAAGATTCGCGCTAGGTCACTTGAGATGAAGAATAACACTATGATCTAAGACTATGATAATTTATAATTTTACATAACATTTTTAAGGAACTGTTTCTCGCTTTGTGGATGAATGTTGTGAATTCTGATTTCTCTTGAGTCTTGACTATAAGCAGCATCATTGTTTCACTATGACTCTAACGAAATAATCATTTTCATACGGGAATGATAAAATAAAATACATTTTTATTCATTCACTTTGATCAACCTCCTTTATCAACTTTAGAAAAGTACAATAACAAGTTAACAACATACTAAAAATTCAATAACTTGGAGTAGGCCTCTATAACCCTCTATATAGCAGAACAGCACGACAATAATATCAAATTCCATAAAAGAGGAATAAAATCATATTGTTTTACATTTTTGATACAAAACGTCAATGCGTATTTTTAAGTTAAATAGAAATATAAAATAATTTTCCTATGCAAAAAAATCTGATATTTATTTGTAAAACAACTTCCTGGAAAAAAGTACTGAGTTTACGTGTTTACTCCTATTTAAGTTTTGATTGATGTCCACTAATTATTAGTTTTGGCGTTTAGCCTTTGTTGAAATGTTGGCGACAACGCTATAATCACAGCAGATTCACAGTATAGCCAGCAAAAGTATTCTTTTCAACAGGAATTTGGAGGATTACGTGAAAAATAAATAAAAGGAAAAGGAGGAAGTAAAAGTTGGAAATGTATGGAAGGTTCGTTGATAAACAAGGGAGAGAGGGATAGAATTGATGAAGCTACAAATTGACAGAGCACGAAGATTCTGACATTCGTAATGGAAAAATGGAAGAAAGAATTTCAACGGTTGTGAAATGCAGCACAGACATTATTAAATGTTTGAAAAAGCGTTCAAATCAGAAATTTATATCATGGTACAAGTAGTAAAACTTAATGTACTTTTCAAAGTGTCAAATAATTTACAAACTACAATATAATTATATAGGCTAGAAAGCACATATTATTATGAAAAAGAAAAATTGTGTTTGGGCGAAAGTGTATATGGATTGTTATTTTAATCTAAGAGTCTTGGAGGGGAGAACAATGTTTTGTAACGTTGACTTTTTTGACAATGGAATAAAAAAAAATGAATTTGAATACTAACTGTCAATCAATCAATTTAAAATAATAATAATAATAATTTAATATCATTATTTTAAGACACAAGTAACCTTCCATTTCAATACAATAATTTTTAGTATTTTACAATAGAAGATCACATCTACTGTTTCCAACCAGAATTTTTTATATAAAAATTAAACATTTATTTTCTTCGTAATATGAACGTACACACTATCAGGATATTTATTGGTTTTGAAAGATTCGGAAGTTTCGGATACATTCATACGAAGACTCAGTTTCATTATCTGCCTATTATAACTGTTGATGGTCGGTAAAAAATGTAAAATAAAATCAGAAATCTTGGGTATTAAATAATATTTTTATGAATTCAATCAAACTAAAGTGAAACATGACTTTAATATAGTTAGTTAGTTCTAATTGAACGAAGTGCCTTAGAAACAAAATTCCCAGAAGGAGAAATTTATGAGTACGAAATGGGGCAGGGAATAGCTATTCTAAGTATTTGTAACTCTTATAACGTTTGTTATAATATAAAGTAATGAATTTAGTAGCTTAAAGCGTCTTGAACAACACATAAAAAAGTTGGAATTTGGGGCTACTGAACACACTCCACAAGAATTTGAAATTTGGCATGAGGGTATAAGCACGTAGCAGTGGTGGCACTAAATTTCGAGGAAATAACGACTCGATATAATTTTTTTTATGTTCTAGAAATTTTAGGAGAGAGCCACCAATAAATTTAATTGGAATTAGGAAATTCAAATTACATTGATTTGAATTACGCTAGGAGAGAAAATCATAGTAAGAAGTAATCGAATAATCGCCGTACAGCACTCTTATCACACCTATATTTTATATTTTAAGTACATGTAACTCTCTATATAATGATTATATCGTTTACACAGCTGGTTTTAAATATACTTTTGAAGTGCTATTAATACCTAGCGAACTATTATAACACCAAGCATGCAACAACAACTAAAGTATTGTATACAAATGAGTTGATATGATATATACGCACAGGTTGGCACGTAATACAAACACCACTTCGAGTTGTCACTATTTCGCATTCGCTTTCAATGTTTATTTAGCGTTTCCTTAGAGTACAAGCAATGATGTGACTGGCCCACGTTTCTTTTTTAAATAGCATTGTTTTTATTAGAATGCTTTGAAATAACAGAACGGACGTGGAAAGAGGATGTAGCAATTGACTTTTTTATTGTCCTTCTTCATGCATGGTATATTCACTTTCTGTTAAAACTTGATGGTATATTGTTGAGGCTCCAGAGGTTATTGGTATTATTTGTTATTTTGTTGTTCAGCCCTCTATGTAAGTAACAAATACGTCTATATTACAGTTAATATTTTTAAATATTTTAAACTCGTAATTTAAATCATAAATTTGATGAATGTCAGTTTATAATTTTGCAGATTGTTACTGCTATGCAATATTATGTCATCAAAATTCTGACATTTTTGCTGGAGAGGAAGGCTTGTTGCTGCTCGTTTAACTTGATGGTGATAAGAAACATTGTTAAAGTGCTGTTTATTGTTATTATCTGATGATGATGATGTTGACCGATCATTTAGCTATTTTAAATTACTATCAAGATGTTTATATAATAAAACATAATTCCATAATTCGTATTTCCATGTATTACAATATGTTTATATTTTATTACTAATGAAAAAATACACATAATCATTATAGTAAGTAGGCCTATTTGAAATTAATGAAATAAACTGCTGATCTAAATCAGTAAAAATTATATTATATCAGCAATTTCTGGTTCCTGCTGATGTCAACAATATTTCAAATTTATTACCATTGTTTGATTGTTATGCATGACAATAATATTCAAATGACCATGAACTTACCAATTGAAATGGTAATCCTTAGAGGCGGAAATAACAAGCAGAAAATACTAATTAACACAAACAAACAAAAAACACAAAATTCACAATCACTACATATTTATCTACACTGCTGTCACAGCACTACTACAAGTTAACATTGAATGAACCACACGTATGTAACCCTTGTATCATCTGAGACTGAAAAATTTGTTTTGCTTGGAATGGAGTGTGTTGGATGCCGTAAGCATACTAAACGATAAATGAAGGATACCAAACTCACATGTTTTGCTCACGCCCCCAGCTCACGGAGCCACTAGAGGATAAAGACAGACCTGCTCAGGCTTGCCACAATAAAGATAACAAAAATATATAAATAAGAAAATATAGATCCGTACCATGAATTAATTCTAAAGAAATTCTGATTTTGATGAGTGAAATCCTTAGTTCAACCAAAAAATTTCATTTATTAGAGACAATACTGTTTCAGTCTCATGACTCTCATAATCAGATATCTAAATAACAGAGAGGGTGAATTTGGAAAATCAGTTCAGAAAACAAAATTAACAAGGTGGCAAAAGTTACAGCCTCATGGCAAAAGTTACTTACTACTGGTCGAGAATGGTCACTGCTAAATTGTTTTTTATACTGTACAAAGTCCGAAGTCTGAAATCGGAAGTCCACGAATCAAACACGGAAGTTTTTTTTACTTTCAGTACAAATAGGAAGCAGAGTTGGAATGGTTCGCAGTGTGTTCCTGGGTCACATACACATCTGACCTGGGTCACTATTTAAGATTGGGTCAGTGGGTGGTTCCTTGACCCAATAAGTGACTCATTGTCATAGGGACACTTTTGGGTTCATAAAAAAATTGAAGTGACAATTATCGGCTACCGTCACTTACCCATAAATCTATTGTAAACTGATCAATAAATAATAATAATAAACTTTGATCTTTTTTTATATATAATGTATGGAGTATGGGAAATTAAAAATTGTGGTGTTATCAAATAATTTTCAGTCCTGAAATCATTTAATCTTCGAATATTCGGATAAGAGTAGTTGGTTTCCAGTACATCAGTTAAGGTTTTGTTGTGTTTCTGAAGCAAAGGATTCCATCAAACAATGGAAAATTGCAGATGAGCTGAACGTATTTTATGTTTATCTGGGAAAGAAATTTAAGGCTTTTGTTGTGCATCCACAGGAATGATCTATACCATATATGGCATTGTACATATGAGTCAGGGTCTATCAGATTATGGGGCACCAATCGAACCAAACAGGGCCACTTAACAGGAAACATCAATTTCATTGGGTCATCAAAAAATTGTCAAAAAAAAAACATTCTCTAGTGATAAAAATCAAGTAACAATTCATAGAAGCAGATATGTATGAAATCGTTGTAGAAATAATGTGGAAATATGAAGAGTTTCTTTGCGTGAAGAGAGTGAAAAATTCGATGGCAACAAAAAGTGAAAAAAGCATTGCTTTTTTATTATGATAGTTTAATATTATTTTTATTCTGAAAGTGCCTCTAAAAGACCACGAGTTTAATCTTCAAAGAAAAGAAAAATGCAAAGGCATCAGATTGTTGATTAATAAAAAAAATATCTTCATGCTCCCACCTCCCACGTTGGGACAAGAAGCTGGCGTCATCAGCAACATTGAAAACGTGAATACGCATATGCAGTTCTGCATTCAAAAACCTATTTTAATATATTAATAATACTTTCTGTTGAACAAACTAAAACTGGTTTATTACATTATTTATTGAAATGATTCATGTCAGAAAAGTAAATCAATCTTGGAAAGATTACTTTATTCTTAAAACATTGTACAGAGAGACTGTCTTGGAGGCTGGAGCACACATAATTATATCCTGTTCTGCTACTGGTCTACCAACTGCATGAAGTGATTTACATTTAGAGATTCAGTTTGCATCGCTGTTCACTGACTGATACTAATGAAGAATGATTCTTCATTCTGTGTAAATCTTATAAATAGCAATATTTACTATTTGTCATATTACGACAGGTACAGTTCCATTACCTTATCACAACATTTGGCATATTTTATTCCAGATAAGTGATAACGCGCTTCCATCGTACCTAGTGAAACTAGGGAAATTTCCTATTTGAGCTTCTTATTTAAGGAAAATATAAACGTAATATTTCAATATTTCATTGGTCACCACAAAATAATGTTAAAAAAAATACAACAGTGGACTAATATAAGTCATTCAGAAAAAGGAATAATTTTGCAAAACCATTCTTGTGATTATGAGAACACATCTTTTCACCTTCAATGGGAAAGAGTCGTTCAACTTCACGGGAAAGTATTTTTACTGTAAAGGCATGTTCTTTAAGGTTATCCAAAATACAAATAATATTATTCTGCTGAGTAACTTTTGTTCTGGCAAGCCTACGCCTCCTCCCCCTACATACCACGGTTGAATACGACCAGTTCATTCATAGGCACAGATACTTTATTGCGCGCGTACCTTACATTAGTTAGATACGCTACTGCGCACGCCATCTGTACGATATACAAATAAAACAACAACATATATTTATTTACAAAAAAAAAAAATTCATTTCGAAGGATATTTTTACTTGTACGTACATTATGGTGCTTCATGGAATTCGTCTATATGTTTTTTTCTATTTTAACGATAATCGGAAAAATTCTCGTTCGCCTTGAAGAAGAAAGACAAGAAAAAAACGAAAGTGACAATACAATAGAGCAGGATAAATAAGAAAATGAGAAAACTGGTAATTTTATATATCTATGCAGGCGCGGTAAAGCGGGGATGGTTAGTCTGTAGACAGTGTGTTTTACGTTAAAAAAATTCGAATAAAAACAGCAATTTCTGTCAATATTTCTGCAAAGAACCTTTGCTTTTATCAAGACTAAAAAAATGTTACAATAGTTGTTTGTAACAATTTTTTATCAAGACTAAAAAATTGTTACTATTGTAACAATTTTTTAGTCTTGATAAAAGCAAAGGTTCTTTGCAGAAATATTGGCATAAATTGCTGTTTTTATTCGGATTTATAACGTAAAACACTCTATTTAAATTAAGTAATATTTTGTCAAAACATTTTACTGGGTTTGGTGAACAAATATTTTAAAGAACAGAACTTTATGTCCAGCTAAAATGTTTAAACATATAACTAATACAGTCCATAATGAGTTTCTTATGAGACGCTCTATGTCAACTATTGACTGAATGAACATTAAAATATGTAATTTTGGGGAAATGCGAGACTGACTGGTTTCGTGAGTATAGACTATTACTTACTTATATTTCGATCGATCAAATTTTGACGAATTTCGAATCGATAATATTCCGATAATGATTAGAGACAGGCATAGGAAACTATAATAATTCGAAAAACAATTTCTTCTTATTCTAAATAAGACAATAAGTGTCAATCTTATGTTACATATTTGTAAATGTTTTCATAAAAGCGCTGCTCTATATGTTTAATTCTACTTCTTAAATGTTGAATCTTAAAGAAGTGGATTTTAATCCAGTTTTAATTCAACTTCACATATTAAATTTCAGCTATAATCATTTAAATTTGGCATAGATTTTTTTTTACTGTAACTAATGATATATGAACGATAAATATATTTACCTGTGATAATGGAATACCAATCCTAAAGACATAATATTGAACTCCCACGGAAATATTTTGACAAAAAATACCTGAAAATAAATGAAGAAATGAAATATTAACAAGGCACTGAGTATTTGCTTTAAGAGTTCTCCAATTGAATATGAGGGTCAGAGAAGCCGAAATTAGAAATTTATGTTACTCATCAAATCGGTATTTTTATTTTGGATTGCATTGTTTATAATAACATACGAATGTCGTATTTCTGAAAACCCCCTTCTGAAACAAAATGCCCTTCTGGGGAAGCAAAATGTTCAATATGTTTAATCATTATAATTTATTGACAGCAGCTTAAAATGAAATACCATTTTCGAGTATACAAGTAAAACAACATTCTTCTATCTTTTCATTATGTCATTATAATAAATCATACCAATGATTAAAAAAAATTGTCATCACAGTTCTTACCGTAAGCCATCTACTAAATATTTTGTTTTTACACTAATTAAAATTTTCGAAAAATATAAAAATAAAAAACTTAATGATACCAAACTACATTAAAATAATATTGGATTTAATATGGGATTCCCTATCCCAGAATCAATAATGATTTTCGGTGTAGCAGCCTTCATGTAAATTGGTGAGAATGGTGACCTAGGGACGATCGACACATCAGAGAGTGTTTCTGAGGATATGTTTCCTGCATAATTCGCCTACTGCACGAAAAGCGATCCTGGTGGTTGAACTAATTCAAAATGGCGTTGCATGGGGTACAGAAAGCACGTGAAATATAGGAAATAACACTTATTTTCCGATTTCTGAAGTCCA
>JAQIWE010002147.1:0-13866 GCA_034698565.1 Campodea plusiochaeta | reverse complement strand
CAAAGAAAGTAAAACGGCTTATGTGTGTTGGAAATGATTATTCCCACTGTGAAAAAATACTCCTTTAAAAGTTATCGTTTCTAATGAGATTTGTGTTACGGTATTTAAAAAATTAACTCTATAAAAAAGCTTATTCCTTATTTATTGTGAAGGGGCAGAGTCAGTTGTTTGGAAAATCACGCGTTCGACAACTTTGAGAAATCAAGAGTTCGACAAAATTGTATTTCTATTTTCTATCTCTAATTTACTTCCGTTTAGAGTGCGGCGTTTGTGGAAACTCAAAATGCCTAACGACAACTTAGTCCACATGAGAAGTCGTCGGAACGATTAATTTTTCCACATTTTCAAATCCCTTTGTCCCTTCTTAAAGGCCCATTATTTTTCTAGCGGAATGTCCCTTTTTCCAACACAGATTAAAGGTCCCTTGAGAAATCGGGTACAAGAGAAAACAAAAAATTGAAACGGGACATTATGTTGAAAAATGGGACCTCTCACTGAAAGAAAAACAACACGTTTAATAATCACAATCATCTTGTAACTAAAATGCTCAAATGGAATTAATTATTCATTAACAAATTATATTGAAAGACAAGCCTTTAGAAATTGGAAAATACGAAAATTTATTCGAAAACGATTTTTAGAGGAAAGTTGCAGATTTTTAAAACATATATATTAATTTTAAAAATGTTATAGGTCCAAATATGCGGAAGCACCGTTCTGGAAAAAATCACAAATAATTTGTTTCTATGAAGTTTTTATTTATAACTCGTTGGTATTGCAGAAAACCTCATCGAAAACAATTGTTTTTTACAGGAGATAGTAAGAGAAATTTTACATTCTGACCAATTTCAAAGTGGAAACTTCCTGACTGCATAATTAAGTAATAGTAATATAGAGTTGGAGTAATAAAGCAGCCAATATGATTTAAAACATCATAATATTTCAACATTTAAAAATATCATTTTCAAATGAAAAGATTCACAAAAGTAATGACTTTTTTGTGTATTGCTGCTTTATTACTCCAACTTTATATTCCTATTCCTACCAATGTTAAAGTATATATAGTCCTTCCAAAATCTTACGGACTCAAACTGGTTATGTCTTCAAACTATTTTGACGGGTAAACATATTGTTGACTACTTGTTTGGGTGGTTCAAATTGTGTATTTTCTATACAATTCGCAGGCTGGTCAAAGAACAACAAAGGATTATCATTTGTTGGAATGATTATCATTTGTTGGAAAACATCCTTGATGGGTTAATCGATTTGGTTCTGTAAGATTTTGCAAACACTATATAACACAAGTTCTTCAGAATTACCTCATTATAGCTAAAAATAAACATTTATTTCATATAATTTACCTAATAGTTTCGACATACTCCCCAATCTCCTTCTGACTACTA
The DNA here is from genome assembly GCA_034698565.1 of Campodea plusiochaeta. Taxonomy (NCBI): domain Eukaryota; kingdom Metazoa; phylum Arthropoda; class Diplura; order Rhabdura; family Campodeidae; genus Campodea; species Campodea plusiochaeta. Next base: position 12,463 of record JAQIWE010002147.1, on the reverse strand, counting down.
ATCATCCAGTTACTTTTGAACCCCATGAGAACCGAATTGGGGACCACAGCACTCACATCCATGCACTGTAGTAGCACATCAACTCCTTTGGATAGTGGTAGTCCATTCACTTGAACGTACATTGAATTACGGTGGTTACTTTCTCGGAGCCAGAGGTCGGTGTTAGATTTGTTTGCTGAGCGCATTAAATGAGGGAGTGAGTCCTAAGAAAAATGAAGAATTATATTTTAATTTAAAGGAGTATTTCTTTCCGGGAGGCCATCTTTTCCAACACAGCTTAACGGTCTCTTGGAAAAACGAGTACAATAGTCAATAGAGATCCAAGAAAGTAAATCGGGATCTGTGTGTTAGAAAAGATGGCTTCCAGCTGTAAAAAAATACAGGTTTAATAATAATGCGAAAACGCTGAAAAAGTAGCTCAAACGCATATTCTTAAAAGGAGTCTTCGGTTTGTCTGAGTTTTTTTTTGAAATGTTACTCCCATCGTTGGAGTAATATTTGAAATAAAATAAAAAATGAAGCAAGTAAAATTCATTATTTTCTATTCTCGTGGTACTGTATAGTAGTTTCGCTATGGAATTATAGAGGTCCCGGACTAAAGCTCGGTAAGCAGCAGCAGAATGTTTCGCCACTGCAAAAATTTTAGAAATGTCGCTGGGGGTCACCAAGTTTCATTGAAATGGGTAGGGGTAAAACAAAGGAGCAGTGATCCTCAATAAGGGCAGTGGAGAGTCTGTGTCACTCCTGGAGGTTGTTTGATCCCTCCCCCCCCCATCAGAATAAAATAAGAGGAAAAATGAAAACTAATCTGGAGGTAATTTTCGTCGTTATATGATTTCAATTGAAAATTGTTTGAAATTCGATCAGTCTTTCCCATAGGTAATTACAGCATACTTTCGCATTTCAGAGAGTCAGCATTCACTTCACCTTTATTTTCATATTTTACTATAAATGGCGAAGATATATAGACCTTCCAAAATCTTATGGATTCAAACTCGTTATGTCTTCAAACTATTTTGACGGGTAAACCCATTGTTGACAACTTGTTTGGGTATTTCAAATTGTGTATTTTCTATACAATTCGCAGGTTGGTCAAAGAAAAAAATAAGTCAACAAAGGATTATCAATTGTTAGAATGTCAGAAACACCCTTGGTGCATTAATCAATTTGGGTCCGTAAGATTTTGGAAACACTATATCATTTTAGCAGTGACAGTATCTTGAATTTTTATTATTGTTGTTGCAATTTCATTCATTTTCAATTATTATTATAATCAATTCCATTATGGTTCCATTTTCAATATTCTAAGTATCTTTTCCAAACAACAGAAGCAAATTAAAGTATCCAAAAACAGGCAAAAAAAAGATAAAAGAAATCCAATCAAAGTATAATTTGAAAACAATTTTCACTTCCTCTTCTTCAAAAGATAATTGTTTATTCGTATTTCCTCTGTATTTAATCCTTTAAGCCTTTTGATCTTTAATATTTCTCTTTCCCAAAAGATCACAATTAAAATTCAAAGAAACTACCTCAAAGCGTGTGTTTCCGCCATTTTTAAATGAATTTGCAGCAGCTGAACTTCATTTTTATAAATATGTCTCCAGAAAGCAAAAAACCGCCGGAGTATTTTGGAAGATTCTCTCTGATTTGTCTAAAAACTTCGAAATAGTTGATCGACACCATCAGTATCCAATCAGAATCATTAATTCAAAGAAATAATGATTTGCGCATCTATACGGCAAAACGACTATGAAGGAATTGTGGTATTTGCGTATAAGTACAGCAATACACTACAGGTAGAGAATAATTTTGTGTATTTATACAGCAACACAGCTTCAAGGGTTAAAAGTTATCATTAACACAATTATCTTAATTCGAAAACTATTACTCATCCACAATTCCTTACCTATTTTAGTCTTGAAGAACGCAAACTCTTGATACTCTGGTTCCGCTTCTTCAAAAACTGCATTTCGATTCAACTGTCCTAAACTCAAATTAATATCGACTTGAGCTTTAACAAACAACTTAACTTGCTGATTCGCCTCTGGAACTCTGGAAACATTTTGAACTCTATTTGACAACTGGAACTCCAGGAGTCCAGTTTCTAAACGAACTGCGGAATTAGTCGGAGTTGTCGCAGTTATTTGTATACCTTTGAGGCGTATGACGAGGGCGAATAAAATATGTCGAGGTTTCTCGATCATTTCGTTATCATCCATCCATAACGGGACGGGTTTATCACCGCCAGACATTTTCTGTACGACTTCGTTTACTTCTTTCATGAAGACTTTCTGTACGAATACGAGGTGGTTCAATAAGTCTGTTGTTAAGCAATGTTCTAAAGTTCCGATTTCAGCAACGGCACTCAAGTAGCCACCGTGACGTAAGACGACACCATCTGTGAAAAAAAAAATTGAAATTATAATCAAGACTAGGCCTATTCATCAGAGAATTTCTGCCATGTTAAAAAATAAGTTTTTACCTGTGACAAACTCATTAAAATGCAGTTAAATATTGCAATAACTTAGGTTAACTTTTGATAAATTAAGTTACTTTTCTTACACCAGTATTCAAAATTTCTGAAAATGTAGCCCACGATTTCACATTCTTATATTACACTGGCAGACATTTTCATTCTACAGTATAAGATTATGTTTAATTTATTATTATAGAATTTGAGAACCCCGTTAAAACTATAAAATCGTTTCATATATGCTACATACATTGCACATTATTGTTTTTCACCAATAATGCTATAAAAATTCAATCAATGAAAACTCTAATATATTATGTATTTCTGCAGTAGAATAAAGACTTAAAGGGTTACCTGCAGATAATGAATTTCCGGTTTTCTGTGATTTTCTTGTTCCTTATATTACAAGAGAATTTTTGCAAAAAGTTTGACATTTTTTGACCCAAAGGATCAAGAGATATTTCTTTTTATATAGTCGATAGATTTTCCACTAGGTAGCACAAATGGACCTGCTTAATTTCGCTGCCTTGCGAAAATATGCAAATTATTCGCTGAGAAACACATATCAGAACACATATCTATTAGGCAGCAGCAAAACTGACTTAAAAATAACGCAAATTAATTATTTTATTCACATATCAGCAGTTGTTTTGTTTTGAGTCACGCTAGCTCCGCTACCTTATAGCTCATTTTCTTTCATTTTCTAAGGTGAATATCTCTACAACCAGTGATTTTTGGGAGCTAAGAAATATAATATGAGTTATTTATATTAAGACTAATATTATGTTATAATATCAAAAAAGTCAATTTAGCTGCAGGTAATCCTTTAAGTATAGTTAGGGATTCAGGGAACTTTAAGAAAAATCGAGTTTTTCTCATAGAGCTCGGATTAGTCTCGTTGAACAGTTGAAAATGAAGGATAGGAGCTCGTCTAGTCCTTTTATTACTATAATTTTGATGGTAATACCATAATTTTTTTTATTATTTCTTTTATCGAAATTTAAAAACTACTCGAAAGACTAATAACTTTAACGTGGAATAATCTTCACACTCTCAATGTATAGGATATATTTTTCATCGACAAATAGCTGAGTTCAGTCGTGAGTCGTTTGTAGAAAATAAAAACCAAGACAGGATGATCGAATGTTCTTCAGTTCTTAGGGTTTGTCTGGAAAGCTTCAGTAACAGAACTCATCCTTAAACATTAGGATGAAGAAAAAAGGAAGAAAAGTTTTGTCAACGCCCTCATTTTGGTCCCTCCAGAAATATTCTCAAATGAAAATCGAGTAATTTTTTGTACCAGTATTAATATTCAAAAATCGAGAAAATATAAAACAATTTCATCGATTCCAATAAATTTTACTTTCTGTTAAATAACGGTGGGATAACGTAACTTAAATCGAAATGCAAATCCTATACTTAAATTTCCCTTTCAACTATAAACCACGCTAACATCAGTAATGCAAATAAACAGAAACACTCTCTCCTTCCAAATAGCAAAGACACACAGAAAGATTTTGATGATTTCACTACGTCATCAAAGTGCATCCGTTCTGCACTAACAGGACTTAATGTGGGAGAAATCGTTCTTAATTGAGAATCGTTTTTTTTTTTCGTTTTGTATACAGATCCAACCTTGTGTGACTTGTCTTTTAGTTATTTCTGCACGACACAGGTCTCTTTAAAGTGGGTTTTAAAATATGTTGAAGAAATTATAAACACGTTATAGGTTATGGTTTTTAAGCCACATTTTTTTTGTTATTTGAGGAAATGGGTGGTCTTCAGTAGTTACCAAATTTATTAGTATACTGTACTCAATTTTCATGAGTTTCTTTTTCGTTCTTCCATTACAGTTTAGAAATTATATAAGAAGATAAATTACTTAATAATAACACTAGTGTATTGCTTTACTAACGGGGGAACTACACGTGGTGATCATCTGAGATCGTTTCTGTACTTTGGGATTTTGTACAGTTTACCTTCCTGATCAACATCTCATATGCCGTTTATCTGCAAATTGTGTTTTTCTCCCAGAAATCCACTTTGAAATTTTACTCCTATAAAATTGAAGAGGGCGGGGGGGAGTTTGACCTCCCAAAACTTAAATTTTCACATGTTAATTGCCATAAGAAATTATTTTCAGTTTTGAAAAACAGAAAATATTTTATATTACCACAATTTTCTTGAAATTCGGCACTAATGTTTCAGTTATTATTCCTACCTTTTAGGAGTAAAATTTCAAAGCAGATTTCTGGAAGTAAAACTCAATTTGCAGATGAACGACTGTATAGGTTATGATCAATGAAATGATCTCTACAAATCCCTAAAATGAAAAATAAATCCCAGATGATCACCTCGTGTGGTTCCCTCGTCAGTAAGACAGTGGGCTGCATTTTTTTAAAGCAAAATTTGAAACTCTGGAATGATATTAGAACACGTACACTACACAACTTCGTGTTGTCATTTTCTTTTAATTTTTGTACCCGAAGTTTCAGTATATCATTATCTCTGTCAAGCAGAAAATTATACTAATATATAAACGTATGTAGGTTGAAATTAATTTTTGTTTAGGTATATAATGTAGTACAAAATGATAATTACTCAATAAATCCTTCTGTTTTTATAAAATACATTCTATAAGAATTCCGAAATCAGCGACGGCTTCAGAAATAAAAAAAAAAACATGTAAAAAACCAATTTCAATATGAGAACATAACCACAAATTAATAATGAATCATTAAAAATTACTTGATATGGTCATTAAAAAGGTTCAATTAAGTTTTTATTAGTTCAATACGTTTTTTCCATTTACAAAGAAAACCGAAAGAGTTACTAAAATTCCAGTTTCAAATCACGATTCAATTCAAGTATTACGAGGGATATGCCCTCGTAATGTCCTTAACATTCAAGTTTTTCACATTTTCTTTCCTTATACCGATTTTCCACTGATTCACTTACCAAGTAATTTTAATACGTGATATCGATTAATTATATTTTCGATATGATATTCCACTGGTTAGAAATTCGAATAAAACCACTTTCTTCTTAGAATAAGTTAATAAGCTGTTGAAAAACAAAAATGTTACTCTTGATAATGGAATTTTGTCAATTCGGTGAAAACAATAATACGGAAGCTGCAAAAAAGCAGTTTTATACATAAATTGGTATTGAAGTATATACAATTTTTGTCATATTTACAGAATATGGTTGTACATTGATTCTAATTGAGTTTGATACAATTCTATAATGAGACGATTATTCTTGTATTAGATAAACCACTAACTGGCATTTAAAGCAACTAAAGGTGCCTTCAATTTTCCTTTTTATTACTGTTATTATTAAAGAGCTATTAAATATTCATGAAATTGACAAATTCTTTTTTTTTTTAATTTTTAATATTGAAATTTAAAAAATAATAAGATGAGTAAATATTTACTTATTTGATTTTCTGTTTGTATTCAAATTTACACTGCTAATTTTAAGTTTGCTAAAAAATATATGCGTAATTTTTTCCTCTTTATGAGTTTATGGTGTTAAAGAATTTCTACATTCGACGTCGAAATGTTAATTCAAAAATTATAATAATTAGATACTGAAATATTAAAATAGTTTACAAACATTGAATTTTTTTTTAATTATCTTTTTCTTTTTCAGCAACGTTTGATCTGTGATGGCGCTGTCTCCCTTGAGAAATGCAACGAATCTGGAAGTTACTTCTACCTCAATGAGAAAAGATTTGGAAAATCGACAACGACTGCTGTTCCTGATGTAAAAGATGTTAGCGGAGAAGGCGGACTACCTGATTTGCTTGAGGCGGAAGAAGATACGGTGGCTGCGGAATCCGAAAGCACTTTACTCCGAGCTAAGCGTGAAAGTAATGAAGAAAACAATTCCACCACAGAGGCACCAGAACCGAGTACGAAAAGATCGAGACGACCGGAGTCTCTGTCGCGATTGTTTGAGCGTATACCGAAAAGAATTCGAAGACCAGTTAACGAAACTGCAGCTAAAGCAAAGAAATGGATGATTCGGAAATTAATTGGAAGAACAACCACGACTTCAACTACTACAGCTGACCCTAAAACAACAACTGTATTAGTCACAACTACAACAACTCCTGCGACACCAGCGCTCATAACGACAGTAACAACAACTACTGAAATTCCGAAAGTTGAGGAATCACACCCAAGCGTTAAGAAAGAACTTAAAGATTTACCACCAGTTCCAGTAATCGCTGAAGCGGAATCAAAAAGCGAACAAAGCGGAAACAGCTATGACGTGTTTGAATTCCAACATCCAAATCATCGCTATCCAGATACAAAACCGAAACTTTTCAAATACGAAGCAAATAGTCGAACCAATCCTGACCATTTCTCACCTAGCAGCGACGAACAAGGCAGCGCTTCGATGGAAAAATATGTTGAAAAGTATGTTGAGAAATATTTAACATCTTACCACGATACTGTGTACCCTACACCTGAAAGTAAGAAAGACTTAAGTAAAAAGGATAAACTTAAAGGAAGCTCATCAACTGCTAAAGTTGTGAAAAGTAATACTACTACATTTACCAGTGGTGGAAATAGCGAGAGTTTGTCCAGAGAGTCAGCAGAAGGTCCATATTATAGTCCATATTATGGTCGCTCAATGAGTTATGGTGGTCCTGTAAACAGTAAAGAATTCTTCTTCAGTCCTGATGTTGTGGATATGGATAGCAAAGAGAGAGGCAAACGTTTGGTTGATTTGAAAGTTGTCCACAAAAAAGAAACGTTCGAAAATTTTGATATTGATGGTCTAGAAGCCTTCCGCGCATTATCTGATTTAACGATGGTAATCCCAAACTCGAGACGTGATGTTGTCACCAGTGAAAGCGTCATAAAACCACAAACAGTCCCCATATCACAACATAGACGTGGTGGTCGAGTTGAAGATTCGCAACAAGAAGCAACTGAATCACAGATATCGCCAAGTACTCAAGTTCTCCCACATCCTCAAGAAGCAGTTTTCGGTGCTAAAGTCAGTTCTTCAGAAGAAAAGAAACCAGAAGTGAAACCATCTCAAGCACCAGGTCCTAGTACGAATAAAAGAATTCATGCAACTCCAGCTAAACTAACAAATGATGAAATCAGTGCTCCAAGAACTATTGGAAAGAGGAAGTTAGAAGTTGAGCCATCTTCAAGAAGACTTGATTCTCGAGAAATGTCTGCTGAATATTACGATTCTTTAGAGGATGTCAGCCGAGATTCTTCAGAAGAACCACTCTCTCGTGAAGCTCGATATGAAAGTGATCGAGATGCAGAAGATAAAAATGGTCGCCAGGGTAGAAGATTATCTACTCGACGTCGTCTCATTCATGAAGATAGGTCTGTTCCAGATTTCGTGCAACAAAACCATCGCAGACGTCCAGTTCGACCAAACACTTTTGGTTTTGATGGTAATAAGGAACACCATGCGCCACCTCCAGTAATTCAAAGACCTCCTCCTGCAGCTGCATCTAATAACAGACCGCTCATCAGTGACATTCCTCATTTGTTACGTGAAACACAGAATCATAATAATAATCAGAGACAAAGGAACAACAGACCTGGTGCTGTTCCAATACTTTTTGACAAACCCAGAATTCCACCAAGTTATCAATCTGGAACAACAAGACCGACAAATATATACAACATTGGAGCACAGAAAACTAATAATTTATTCAGCGAATCAAACCTGAAAGCTTCGGCAGCTGAGAATGGACCAGGAACTATCCAGTTCGGTTTACCCCAGCGGCAGATTGGTGGAAATGGTTTCATATTCAACAATAATGGTAATGATTTCAATTCATATCAATTCCAGCGAACATCAGCTCCAATAATACAAACAACACCATCTCATTTGAACTCTCTGAACTTTGGAACTCAACATCTTCGAATCCCACAGTTCAACCAAATCCAACAAACAACTTTCCAACCTCTCCAACAGTTTCAAAATCAGAGACCATATTTCAATCAGCAATTACCAAGCAGTCCATTTTTCACACCTCAAAATACGTTCAGTAACTTCCAACAAAATCCACCTCAAAATCAATTTGTAAACTATCAGTTCTCACCAATAAAACAAGTTCAAGCTCCTCAGTCAATACAACGTGAGAACCCCAACAGATTCTCCCCTCCAGTCAACATTAGACCATTCGTGTTACTGTTAGATGAACAAGAAAAAGCTAGAATTAGAAATGTTGTTAGTTCTGGAAAGAACGCAGTTACCGAATCAAATATTAATGCAGTAACACCTAATAGTATTCCACCTGAAGTTCAGCGTACAAGGCAGAGACAGAGGTTCCCTGGAACATCAACTGTACCATCTGTGAGTTTTGAAGAAACTACACCAAGCAGAAGAGAAAATAATAGAAATAATCATGTTTCGAGACAGCAACCAACTAGTACACCAGTTACCTTCACATCACACAGAATACCTGAAGATTTCTTCATATCACCACTTGGAATAACCCCAAAACCAACACCAAAAGCACCAACATACAATTTCAGAACAGTTCAAGAAAGACCACTAAGAACATCAACAGAAGGTAATAAGCCTTTCACATCATCCACTCCACAATCAGTGTTTCCTAAAGAACAACCATCCCCAGTAGTAAGACAGTATGCCAGACCAAAGAATCGAGTGAAAGTTACCAGAACCTCAACAACTGAATCGTCAGCGGAAGCAGAAAATAAACCAAGAGTAACTGCAAGTAAAACAGTTCGAGTTCAACAACAACATCATGAAAGAACTAGTCCCAGAGTTACCAGACCTCCAATATTAGATCACTCAGCAGAATCAGAAGAAAGCGTTTATTTCGATCGTAACTTTGTACCCAAGTTCCCTAAACCACCATTCGCTTCCTTTTACTCAGACGAGTCCCTCGAAGATCCATCGAGACCATCATCAGTAGAAGACAGTATTGAAATACCAAGAAGAAAACCAGCCAATAGGTTACCACCATTATCCAATCCTACTCTTGCACCAATTAATGACGAAGATAATATATTACCGAGAAGACCACCTCCATTAAGAACTCTCATCACTCAGTTGGCTACCACACCAGAACCATTTGTTACTACTTCGTCACCAGTAGTCAGCAAATCTTATACTATTAAACAAAGTATTTCTGCTGAACCAATAAGCTTTACTGAAGCAATTAAAATTGTAACTCCATCAAGTAATGAAATTTTTGCATCAACTACACCATCAACCATTGATACAACTATTGTAAAACCAGTAGAGTCTGAGAGCGTGCCTGAAACTACCAGAGACAGCAGCGGGGAACTCAAGAAACAGTTGAGAGGTGGAGTGTACAGAAATCCTTTAAATAGACTGAAAAAGAGGAAACGACCATCTTCAACAACTGATAGTAGTATTGAAGTGACAAAGGAAGAAATTGTTGATGTGTCTTCACCAACCACGCCAATAAAGAGACCATCGTTTTCAAGAAATCCTCAGCGAACACGTATACGTACACCAGGACTTCGACAGCAGCGTCCAAATAGAGTAACAACTCCAGCATCCAGTGAAGAAGATAGCGATAATAAAGTCCAGCGAACATCATCAACTTCTGTAACTCCTATACCATCAGCTGAAAGAACTACGAGAGGTAGATTTAATTATACTCGATACAGAAACAATAATAAATTGAAATTTCCCGGCTTGAAGGCGAGAGGTTCATCATCGTCGTCCTCATCGAGTTCAAGTGACGAAAATGAACCAAGTAAGAATGCCATAACCGAACCGGACACTCCACGTGAAGAAATATTGTCAACGGAATCGACGATCGATTACTCGACATCACGAGAAGCAGCTTCAAAACCGAAGTTATCCATTGCCAGTATTAAAAGTCGTCGGCAACCGGGTTCGTTTAGCTATAATCGTAAAAACCAAGTGCCCCGATTCGGTAACCGCAGGAAACCTGACGAAACTTCATCCGAAGAAACTGATCATGTCGAAGTAACACAAAGCACTCCTATTGATGAAACATCGACTACAACAGAGTCGAGCACAATTCCGACATTACCATCATCAGCGTCCAATCGATTGAAAGCATTATACAAACAACGAAACGCAGTATTAAAAACTCGAACATCGCACAGCGATAACGAAGATAACCATGCAGTCGAACACAACCCGAAATTATCAATTTTCGATTCAGAAACAACCACTCTAGCTCCGACAACAACTCGATCCGAATCGCGAAGTGGAAAATCAATCTTATTCCAAACGCGAAAAGATAAAGTTATAACGACAACAGAACCGATAACAGTGTCGACGATAACCGAAACGACGCCGGGATTAACGACAACGAGAAGACCGTATTTTGATGTAACGATACCAGGACTAACACTCCCGCAATCGACGGGAACAATAGCTACAACGACGGAACCATCGTCGTTTACAACTATAACGTCGACTGAGAGACAAACAACGACGGAATCCGTTACAAAAACGACGCCCACGGCCTTACCGTTCCTTTCATTCATCACAGAAGATCCGATCCTTCCATTGGAAGCAGTGTTTAGACAAAACCGAAAAATTTAACGATATTAAATTATAATACTTATTAAATTTATTTCCTGTAATTCTCAGGCCAATATCACTTAGCCAGGTTCTTATGGCTTGTACAAAGACTATTTTTTGGCCTGATTTGTACAGATCTCACTGTTATAACTGATTTGCTTTGTATATAATTATTTTTTCCCGTTGGAGATATATGTGTAAATTCCTAAGATAAGTTTCGTGAAAGTGCAGATTTTGTGTAGATATATTTTCGAATAATTAAAGACTGACATAATTATCTACAGAAAATGAAAGCGGTAATATAATTATATTGCTTGTTATAATTCAGGGTTCGACTGTAAAAATATAAATAAAGGATATCTTTGATAAGTGGTGAGTTTTCTTTATAGTTTGCAAATTCTGAAAAATCCTAATTTATTGAGTGCGACTGATGTGTTACATTTGAGGTACGGAAGTATTGTGATTTAGCGAAAAACATTTTGTGAGAAAATTATTAAGAAAATCTGAGGCGGGAAGTTTAGTACCAACAGTCGAGTGGTTTAGAAATGCCTTTTATACTCGTATAAGTTTTTATTCAGCATTTAATGCCTTCACAACAACCAAAAACTTTTATGAAATAAATAAATTTATTTTAAGACTTTTAAAAAAGGAAAGGTCAAATTCTGTCTTACGGTTCACAAGTTATAAGTTCCGAAAGATTTTGGAAATGAGGTTCACACTTCAGGTGGGCATACTTCCAAAATGACTGGACCGATTTTGTTCATTCCTTTTTCAAAAATCATAAAAAAAATTAATAAAAAAATACTATTAACAGAACTCAAAAAGTATAAAAATGGCTGTCCAGTTCCGTTAACTTACTGTTAAATGAATTGTTAATACAGAGCTAAACACCTAAATGTAAATCTAATTCGCGTACAAATGTACAGTGCAATACGAGTTCTGAAAGTAAACAGAAAACTGTTATATATCAAAAGGATGAATTCATCTTTTATTTTACACCTAATAAGCTGATTTATCATCTTAGCTAACTGAAAAAAAAAAATAATAATAAATTGTACAAATTAAAATACCTAGTAAAGAATTACGAATCTGTCTCGTAATTTAATACTGTATACTTATTTAAATTGTACAAATAATAAAGAAACTGAGAAACATTTAACGAACTGATAGTTTTTTTGTAATGAACACTAAATTCACTCTTTATTAACATAGAAATACGTAGCAACATACTTTTACATTGTTTATGATACAGTACACATCAATTACATGTACAATCACAGAAAACTTGAGAAGATATCTCACTAGCACGATACTGCAAAAGAACCACCAAGGTAGGTCGCTACAGCTTCAAATAGCTGTAATAGATAATAAACAAGTAGAATTAAACGCCATCGCCGTTAATATAGATGCGACCTTAACAGACCACTAATAATAATGATCATAGTT